>CAJQZM010036065.1:0-51091 GCA_907164665.1 Colias nastes
AACGCAAGGTTAGGGCTAAAAAATGTAACATTTCAATGGATCAATAAGCGATATGATTGGTTTTTACAAACACATTCCTCGCTACACATCCTCGTACGTTATTGGTGGAAAAGCACCCTTACACGAAAATAGTATTGTAACACAAAATGTATTGCATTTTTTTAGTTCTTAATACATGGAACTACTATCTCCTCATAATGTCAGTCTGGTCCCTCTGTGCGAGCATCCTATACATGTTTTTGCCTGAAAGCCCTAAGTTTTATGTAACACAGCACAAATACAATGAAGCGAGAGATGTTTTAATTCGAGTGTACAAAGAAAACACGGGAAAACCAGCGGAAACTTTTAAGGTATAGACAAGATTCGTAATTCATTTGAACATTCGCGAAATTTTGGTTACAAGATTACAGTTTTGAAGATTAAACTTGTGAAGAAGGTTTGAAAGTTTTAAGAAATTGAATCTATTTTAATTTGTGATTTTCGATACATTGATCGACCGAAATTCCTTCGTACAAGAATTGGAATTTGTTATTAAATTTTTTGTAACGTAATTAAATATTTTTAACTTCCCACCTCAAAAATAAAATAGGAAATTTAATAGGTATTTCATATTATTTAGTTGCATTCGAATGAAACGCATGATTTCAAAGAAAATATTATATCGTGCTTCAAATTGAACGAGCTTACAAATAAATTACCATAATTAATTTTTGAGAAATACCATCAATTTTAAATTTAGCAATAACTCATTTCAACTTATCAGAAGCTAGATATCCACCCGCGGTTTCGCCCGCGTAGTCAAAGAAAAACCACGTAGTTCCCGTACCCGTGGGATTTTCGTGTTAAAACCTTTCATATACTTTCTCGATTCTCAAACTTTCTCATAACCAAATTTCATCTAAATTAGTTTTGTGGATTTTTTATAACTAAACAGACCAACGAGCAGATGGATCACCTGATGGAAAGTGATGCCCGCCGTCCATTAGCATTCACGATGTAAGAGTCACTGCAAACGTGTTGCCGGCCTTTTAGGCGTGAAAAAGAGACGGAAAGACCAACATACAGACAGAGTTAACATACATGATCAGAAAAATTTAATCGACTATCAATAATATGATTGTGCCAAAATACCAAAAATAAATAATAATACCTAGGTACTACATTTACAGTATGTGAACTTATGGAAAGACGAAATGAAACAGGCTATAGATGAGACTCCGGAAGGCGAACATAAGAGCCAACTATCGGCTGGCTTCGAAAATATCAAACCGCTGTTTCGACGGCCTTTGATGTTTTATCTATTGCTATTCTGCTTTATAAACTACTTCACAATGACGCAGTGAGTAAAACTTACCCAATTATCGATTGATATGAAGATAGTACCTACTTTTATACATTTAAGGATTTTTACCCTTATTGCATACCTATATGAAGATAGCAATGTTATAAATTTAAGGATTTTAAATACTCTTGATTCGTTATATTCCTAATTGTCGCTTCAAACACTACAACAGTGGCGTGAATACTTATAGAAAAAATTGCGATAAAGCTGATTCTTTATAGGAATTCAGTACTCACATATTATTATTTTTTCATAATTACAATAATTGCACAAATTAAAAAAGAGCGTGTGGGCCGACCCACGTGTCATCACTTCTTTGGCAAGATTCAAAGATACCAAAATCGTCACCGTACTCCATGACGTGATGGTATTGCCATGACGCGACCTTGAAATTTTAGTTTCAACGCGCCTAAAGAAGTTACACTTCAAAATAAACTGTATTATTTATGATATTATATGTCTTGGATGGTACACCAGTTGAAATTGATATTTTTGGTTTTATGGCATTCAAATGCTTTATAAATATAATTTTTCTATTCTTTATAAATTGGTACACCAGTGTTTAATATTCACAGGAATTTCAACCTGAACACATAAACAGCTAATCAAAGAGATATAATTCCTATGAAATTTACAATATCTCGTTTCCAGATACAACGTACTTCGGCTGTGGTTTCCACAACTTTCTACAATCGTGGAGAACTATAGACAGAATGGTACAGAGGATTTATGTGTCATGTTGGACGCATATACCCATGATCTCAGAATTAAAGTTAACACTGCAAGAGAGGATGATGTGTGTTTGCCGGTATGTATGTTTCTCAAAATGAAAAACAAAAAAGAACTTTACTTACAGCCTACAGGTGATTTGAAAATATCCAAAGATTTACAAATTAAGATTTTGGCATCAAATGTCTACAAAATCAATTTAACTCGAAAAACGAAAACTCTAAGTCGAACTCATTAAATATGGCATGCAGATCTTCACTTAAAAATACAATAAAATGAAACATTTGCTTGGCCATTTTGAAATATTATTTGCATCAGAAAACTTCTCAAGCTGTTTTAGATAAGACCTCTAGTGAAATTCTACACTTTAATGTGTTTGCTATATTTGAAAATAGAGCGAATGTAGCAAAAATGTTAGATCTTTCATATTCTTAAAGTAGAACCGATCTGTAGCCTCAGGTTTCAATTTGGTTCATTTTATCGGTATCGTGGCTTTATTCTCTTATCTGAAGCTTTTAAGGATCGATTTTGACAAAGCCGAACCGATGTAGCTGGAAATTTGAGCTTAGTTTATACGTAGTTTATTAAAGAGTCCACTAGGAGCAAATATTTAAGAAAATTCTGCAATGTTCAATATTAAAACACCACTTATAATGTATACTTATATTATAAAGCTGAAGAGTTTGTTTGTTTGAACGCGCTAATCTCAGGAACTACTGGTCCGATTTGAAAAATTATTTCAGTGTTAGATAGCTCATTTATCGAGGAAGGCTATAGGCTGTATATCATCACGCTAAGACCAACAAGAGGGGAAACTCGCGGGTGAAACCGCGCAGCGCGGCTAGTAACTGATATTTATCACTGTAAAAAAACCATCAATGTAACAAGGTTAAACAATAAAGAGTTTGAAAGAAGAAAGAAAGATCATTTATTTAACTCCACAAAATTGCAATAACACGACTAGCACACAATACAATTAGAATAGGTCAATACAATTCAAACACAATAATAAATTTACAGTAAAATTAAAATTGATATAAAGCTAAGAAGTGCGTTATCCATATTTTAGTACACTACATGATATGAGTTACTACGTGGTTACTACCTAAATCTAACTACGTTCATTTAATTTCCAACAATTTATAATTCTTACTTTGCATTTGCAAAGCTTTGTTCATTAATCGTTACAAATTGCAGGTACGGAGCGGAGACGAAACGTATCTAAACACAGTCATATTAGGTTGTATCTGTCTAGTACCATTTATCATCACGAGCATCCTAGTGAATAAGGTTGGCAAGAAGAACCTATTCCTCGTCTGCGGTTTATTATCTGTGGGCTGTACGATTGCCCTGAGATGGACCGTGTCTAAGATTCTATTGGTATCGTTATTTTCAACTGACGTGTCTACCGCGCAGACTATGTTGAGTTTGACGCAAGCTATGGTCCTGGAACTATTCCCAACTAGTTATAGGTTAGTACAAAGTTTAGTACCAGTAAACTTGCTATGAATATTTGTATATAACTTCGTTTAATTAATAGTTAAATACTTAGTGTCGGTGAAGTTTCGTATGCGGATGATTTATCAATGTTAAATTTAATAATTTCGTTAGAAAATTACCTTGAAGTTTTTCGACATAAAACTTATATTATCATTACATCAAATATAGCTAAATGATTTTGGTATGACAATTATTTTTAAGCAGACTTATATTATATAATTAACCTAAAGAAAGAAAAAAGACCTAATCTTACCTGTCTGGCCGAAATTTCATTCCATCAAGTCTACAAATTAGGTCCCAAAAAAACTGACACTAACATTCTCATCAATTATACTTTTGCTCAGAAACAGTACAATAAACAGATGTAGCATGGACTGAAGTTGATAAATTACGTATTAATTAATAATAATTATTTCAGGTCGCTCGCAATGGGTCTAATTATGACGGCCGGTCGTATGGGAACGTTGGTTGGTAACGTAACGTTCCCAATTCTGCTGGACTTGGGGTGTGTGATACCATTCTTCACTTTATCTGCACTTATGTTAGGTGAGACTATCTTAGTAATTATTATTATAGACTAGCTTGCCGGCTTCACTACACTATCGAAGATTAGTCGTATCAACTCAGAATATAAATAAATAAATAAATAAAAACTTTATTGACATAAAAAATCCTTCGTTTCGTGGGCTCATGCACAACACTTTGCTGAATACCATCATGTTCATGGATTACCATTTTATACAGCATATATGCAGACAAAAATTCATTTTAAATATACATAAAAATCATTTGATATATATTTGGATTAAGACTTAAGAGATGCCAATGAACACTCTCTTGTTAACACTTAAAAGTACAGCCGAGAGATCGATTTCATTCCCAAAAGGGACTATCCAAAAGTGACAGTACGCAGAAGACCATTAAACTATTTCTCTGAAATGAAAATCGATCAAGAGATGTCACCCATCCATCTTGTGAGATGTTTCTAATATAATAGTATCCACTTAGGCCAGGAGATACTGACAGAAATTATTGGGTCATATTTTGTACCAGTATGACGGTTCTTCAGGGGTCTTAGTACGCAATGACAAAAATAAAAATGATGTTAACTTGTAGCCTTATTATAAAACTTTCTGTGTAAATGATATATTTGGATACTATTTCCACAATAAAATCAGAGTTCTATTCTAAATGTAAATTGTAGTTTTTTCATTCGAGTTTTTTTTTTCAGGTAATTGTATAATGGCGTTATTTTTGCCCACCAAGAAGACGTAGAATTAAAGAAGAATTTAATGTAGTATTAATATAGTATTAGTGTAAATGAGAAGTTTTTTTGTTAGTAAATTATTTTATTTTAAACTTCCTTTGTTTTTTTTTGTGAGATAGACTCCTACATAGGCCCTACTTATCTGTTTACATATTTTCATTGTCAAAATTTGCAAGCCACCGTGACATTTTAGTAAAGCTCTTTGATGGCCGGTAGTTAATCTAATTACTTTTATGGGTGAATGCCGATTAATCGACAATCTCACATACAACTCTTTTTCAAAGATCATGAAAGAAAAGTTTTAATTTTAAAAGATACGATCAATTTAATCTAAACTTGTTTAATGTATAAATTCAAAAGCTATTACACTACAGGTAGGTACCTATTTCAAATTCTACACCTTTTTCTAATTTTTCACTACATTATTTCCGTCTGGCAAGCATTTTTTTTTGTTTTCCAAGCGGATCCTACGCAAGCTAGCAGCAATAAAAATGTGACCACAAGCCAGCACACCAATAAACCCGACTCAGTAAGATCTTAATTAAGTTTAACACCCCGGTTCGCTCGCACGGAAGCGATTTGCACACACCATTGACTGGTGGATAATATCTGATAGTTTCTAGAAACGATGCCTGTATTTTTTGCAGTGCACACATTTATGTTGCGTAATGATGTGTCACAAATGACATGCAATATTTGCTCGTAGTTTATCTTTTTCCAATTGTCTATGCTGGGTGTTTTTAAAATATGTTTATATGTACCTAAGGGCTGATTTTTCAATCCTTAGTTAAAAATTTATTCATCGAATAACGTATTAAACTACCATTTCAAAAATGTATTCTAATTGTCCGTATATAACAGTTTACAGGTGACATTTTAGAATGTTCGTGTAATACTTTATTGGACGGATAAATTTTAACCAAGGATTGAAAAATCGGCCCTAAATAGGCTTAGGATTGGATTAAAACACGAAAAGAATATTATTATGATAACTATGTTTTTGGCGTGGTATTTCATTATTACCTTGTTATATCGATTTGAAATACGAAACCTACGAACGGTAATTCGTAGGTATTTTTTTTAGGTATTGCATTTTCCCAAGATTTTCCTTATTATAACGATGGAAAATCCCGAAGTTTTCATTATTAGGTTAGTATATTTAATCAGAAGTATGCTCATTTTTTATTAAATTATTAATATTTTATTACATCTGAAAGATCTATCTTATTAAAAACATAAATTTTTATTAAGATTTATAATTTAAATTAAAAAGCAACGTGAACCAGTGTACACAATATCATATTCATAATGCGAAAAATCCCTCGCGTTTTTGCATCAAACTTCGTGTTATTATGTTGAAGTATAAAATGTGATTCTCTACATATTGAGTTTCAGCTCCGCCAGACCGTGTTATGTAGACGTGTACATTAAGATGTACACGTACGATACGAGTTTTTTTCAACGATAAATCTTGTTTGGACCTTATATTCTAAGTGTTAAGGTGCTTTTTTTGTAAGCAAATATGCTTTTACTAGTCCAATATAGTAAGATAATCTCATAAGCATTACACAAAGAAATGTTCGCTTTTAAATTTGCTGACAACCCGAATGTCTGAAACAAAGATTGAAAATCTAACACACTAAAACCGATTAAAACCTTTTAAGATACTTTTTAATCACTACATAGTATAAAACAAAATCGCTTTCTCTGTCCCTATGTCCCTATGTCCCTTTGTATGCTTAAATCTTTAAAACTACGCAACGGATTTTGTTGCGGTTTCTTTTAATAGATAAAGTGATTCAAGAGGAAGGTTTTAGTATATAATTTATAAGGTTTTAGACAAAGCGGGCGAAGCCGCGGGCGGAAAGCTAGTTTGTATATAAAAGAGAAACCAAGGTTACATACATGTACCAATATTGAAATCCTAACTAATATCATTTTATGAAATCGTGCAAGTGACTGTGTCTCTCTATCTCCTCAAGCACTGCACCGATTTGAATGAAATTTAGTACAGAAATGACACCTGAGAAAAGACAGGATAGGTTTTATCCCAGAAATCAATCGGAAATGAGAACTATGAAGTATGACTATGCGGGCGAAGCCGCGGGCGAAAAGCTAATTGATAATCACTGAATAAGCCTTTACTAAGAATTCTGAGAATTGAGCACCAATAAGGGTGCTCAATTCATTTTAAGTATTAAATTGAATCGATGAATATAGGTACATATTTATAACGTATGTTATAACGTATATTTCCGTGAACTTCCATATATTCATCTTTAGGGCTTCGCGTTCAATTTACTTGTAATATGTATCTTGGAGATTAATTTAGAAGAGTTAAAATTGGATTCGGAGTAAATATTGCTAATATTAAATCAGTATTATTTGCACGTGCCTTTGAAAGTATTAAGGTTGTATAGACGCTTGAGAAAAATTGCTTTTTATATGCAAATCTTGAAGACTTTCGAGTTTATACGCTGTGTATTAAAATATTCCACAATTATTATAGGAAAATTAAACTTGGATCTTGTACATGTGAGTGACAAGTACAATTATTACTGTAAAGGAATAAAAGTACATAATATAATTCGTATAATTCGTGACGGTGCATTTACATCAAACAAGCGAATGCTCATTGCGCCACTGTGTCAAATTATTTTAGTGTAAACAGGCGTAGAGCATTCTTTCGTTGTTCTTAGTGCGTTCGAAAAGATTCTATGCAATGTTCTGATACTGAACAACACTGAATACAAGTTTTCGTTTACACTAAAAGATCACGAAAGAATGCTCTTGCTCTATCTCTAGCTCCATATTCGTTTTATGTAAGTTCATAAGAAGAAAACATGTATAACGCATTATTAATATAAATAGTATATTTTCGTTTATTTGTGCTCGGTATTGATTTTACAGTTCACAAGGATAAAAACGTGATTCAAATTAATTTTATCTCAGAATTATGAGGAAAAATTTGGTTTTTGTTTATTTGTATCGGTTCAACTCAAAGGTTTTTTGATCGATTTGAATTTATTTTACACTAACTAAGAAAGCTACATCTTTATTGATTTATTTATTTATTTATTTATTATACTTCATTGTACAAACATGAATGGACAAAGTAGAAAAAAAATAACAATATCACAAAAAAGCATCATTTGTACAAAAGGCGGCCTTATTGCTGAACAGCAAACTTTACTGAGTAACTGAAAAGCGCTAGTTCATCTTATGAAACTGAAATATAATTTCAATCGTGTTTTCTAAGTCTATGAGGCTGAGATTATTTTTTTTGTACACAGTAACAGATATTATATTGCTTTTTTTATAACGTTGTCTTAGATTCGTAAAGGAGAATGCAAGTGAAACCGCGGGGCACAGCTAATATTCACTATAGCTGTAACGCTGCAAGGCATTCCATGTCCTCGTCATATTTGTCTGCAAAGACTTTCCTTTGTTACTGATGACAGCAAAGGGTTTCTTAGTAACATGAATTCTATCTTATTTGCACAATACGTCTGTTCGACCGTCTTATGTAGAGGTAGATGACAGGTGAAGTATGAGCCGTTTAAATTTTGTATACGAAAATAGCTTTTAACCTAACACTGTGTGGGCTATAGCACAATGAACTGTTTTATATTTGTGTTAAAAAGAAATAAACATTTAATCATTGATATAACTTTTAAGTCTCTACTTTTTATATTACTTTAATATCCGAAGGTCCCTAGCTGGGGCAAAGGGCGCCAACAGTACTCCACCATGCGTCTCGATTTTGGGCAGCTCGTTTAATCTACATAACTTTTAGATCTGAACCTATTTTTTTTTTACTATTTTATTTACAAAATATCTTACTACTATTAGGTACCAATAACTATTTTCATTATTTTTTTTTGTAATATCAGGACAATGAACCTTCTAATATTTATTTTACTGATATACATGTAACATGATAACTAGTTCATATTTTATTCCATACCAAAATCATAACGTTTACAAAGGAACGAAACCCAGGCTTATCCAGCTAGTTACAAGATCAGCGAAAAATCGGCTCATCTCAAATAGTTTCTGATCCGATCCCTTATCTGTCAATATATTCACGTTTCCCGTAAATAAAAGCCAAGACAATATTCCTCTGAATTATGAGGTGACCCTTGCCCTATATGCCTCTTCTAACCTATAAAATTATTGTATACATTTGATATGGGAAATAAAGGCTATTGTGACGTCATGATAGTGATCGAGTATGGCTAGAATCAGCTTATGGGCCCTTTTCACTAAGGGCAGCGTTGGGCGAGTAGAGGCAATCACGATACACGGCCTCAATGTTGGATCGGCTGTCATTGCACATGTTTAATTATATTTATTTATTTAGTTTAGTTACAAAATACAATATCATAATAATATGTCTATACATTTATAACATGGGTCTGTAAGGCATTGGCAAACAATTAGATAATTCTAGGATTTTTGACAGAATTTAAGATAAACAAACTCCAATATTTCTTTTAATATAAAAACAATTGCATATGGACCGAAAGATCAAGTCTTATTTAATTAATTGTATAATAGAATTACTGTAAAATACACTTTTTTAATACAGTTTAATTTGTCTTGTGTCAGGCAGTTTATTCGTATTCGCGGTTGGTCGGTCGAAGGTCAATGTTTGCTTCCACACAATCGCCGAATACGCACATTTGTTGGGCCAACGCTGTTGATTGTGAAGATGGCCCATTCGGATTTGTGATGTTTGCGATTGGCCGTCGCTTATCGCTCTCTGATATTGGAGAGAGATTGTATCTGCTATCAACGGGTTATTTTTATTGGGTGCACAATTTTGATGCTATTTTGTTATTATGTTGTACTTATTCAAAATACGGGAGATGTTCAGAGATGCTTTAGATGGTTTTGGTTGAAGTGGTTTTAAAATAATTGTTATTACTTATTTATTATATTTTACGAGTAAATAGGAATGTTTATCATTTTCTGTTTTTAAAATGTTATTTTCTTCTGAATAACTGAGCATGAGTCAAAGCATTTCAGTCAATCAAATATAATGAATTATTAAGGGTTAGGATAACATTTTGTGTTAAGATCACGGACACTTGTATAAAAATGATATAGGTACAACTATCCTCAATTATATAATTTTTTGTTGCAAAAATAAAAACTCTAAGTTGTTGTGCTCATCGTCAACTTTGAGAATGTTTATCATCTCCGAGCACCCCGCTCCATACTTAGAACTTATATAAGTTCTAATCATTGAAAATTACAGCGGGTCTTCCACTACATGAAATTCTCAAATGCATAGAGTTATCATCTACGTAAACAACCTCTATTGCAACAGTGTTATCTACTAAACAAATAACATTTGTAACTGACAAAATAACTCGCGAACTCACCATTCACAATCATATTAATGGCGAGATATTTTTAAACAAAACAAATTTAAATTTAGCTCCCAACAAAGTTTCCCGGGGTCGGTTGCTGTCCGCAAAACAATTTACAAAGTTGCGCACCGGTCTGAAGTTCCGGTAATTCTTTTATCGCGGATGTGTAATAAAAATTATGAACATTTTTAATTTATGCGCTCCGTGGTTTGATAGCCCTGGAGTTTCTCCTTACTAAAGTTCTTTTTTTAGGGTTCCGGACCACAAAAACGGAACGGTTTGTATGTCTGTCAAGACCCTTTTTCTCAGGAGGGCGTGGAGGTATCAAACTGAAATTTATATCAGGTACTCAAGTCTACTTCGAAACCAGTGCAATCAAAATGTTTTTAACTTTGTTTCACGTAGAAAACCATGATTATTGTATCTGGAGATAGTTAGAAAGCTAGAAAGTTATATAGGCAGCTTTTTAGAGTGGTATAATAATATCTCATTCCTGTAAGAAACCTTTAATAGTACAGGCATAGCTTCCATATTATGTATTATATGCAGTGGGTTGTCTTCATATTTATTTCAGTACTTTCTCGTGAATCGCGATGATATATCTCTTTTTATATGCGATGTTGTTCTTGTATGCAGCAGTATGCAGATTTGTCAAACCTGTGTTTTGCTATACAGTGATATAAAGATTAGAGTCGTTCAAATGAAATGGTTGGGTTTCTAACGGATTGAGTTCTGGTTCTATTCTAATACTATTATTATATTCTTTAATGGGGGCATTAGTTTGACTCATTTGATGGCAGTTAGCCTTCGATATACATACATCTACACGAGCTTTTCTCTACGAATATGGATATGTATAAAAATTTTGAAATAGCGTGCATTCAGCATTAATAGTTTTGTTTAGGCAGCAGATCTAGAGTCATGTAGATCATTTTCATGCATTGCTTACGAGATTTACACTTCAGATGTTGGAATAAAAGACTAAATACTCTCACACATCTCTTTTTCTCATAACCTATATTATTTAACCCAAACGAAGCCAAAGCAGGTAGCAGTGTTAACATAAAAATAAAACACAAACACACCCAATGTACTTCATTTTCATGTCATTCAAACTTGTAATTACATTTTAAAATACAAGATAATAGCTGTAAGAAAAACTAATTTATGGCCGTATAAAAACATTCACAAGTACCCTTTTAGCGACAAAAAGGGTTATTAGTATGTCAATATAAAAGTGCTCTAGTTACATTAAAATGAATATGGTTCAGTTAATGCCAATTTATGTTTTTAATTATGTCTTGTCACGCTTTCAGCATTGTGACTGTTATCAGGACATTAGAATAACTATTTATATTACTTTTGTTTGAATGTAAAGTTTTTAATATGAATACATTATTATGATAATGAGTGAAATTAAGGTATGAATGCATGATATTGTTTATTTTCATAATTAATGAAATGTATGAATATTAAAAAATGCTTACATGTGATAATTGACATGTGAAATACAGGGCTTAATGCTACGTGTATGGTTTACCAACACCAAAACTTCGCTTTAAAATAAGTAAAGTAGATGCTTTATTATAAGTAGATATATATTCTCTCATATTATAACTGCATTTATTAATCGTTATTGAGTTGATAATAAATTACAAGTTCCTATTGATTGGAGCAATTGGCAGTTAATTGAGGGTAGTTAGTAGAGTCGGATATTGATAACTCAATGGCTATGCACCGAGTTCACCGAGAATCATTGTTACAAATTATGTGTCCTAGATTTATAGCAGATGTGAAATATATTGTCTGTAATGATATTTTATACAGATAAAGAATGTGGATATTTTTGTTATAGTTTTTCTATTAACACTCTCTACTTTTAAAGTATCGTAATTTATGTAATAATGCCTCGTGTTTATTAAGAGGCAAAAAATCCGGTTTATTTTTTGATTTTATACAAAATAATTTTATCCTCTCCAAATTATATAACTTCTTGCTTCAAAGAAGTCATCAGCACTATTGTAACATACTAGCCGTTCGAACCGGGATAAAAAAGAATTGAAATGTATGCCTATGTGACTCAGGAAAAATTAAGCTTTGCTGTTGAAAGATTTCTGGAATCTATAAAGAATTCTTTGTGTGAAAACATTACAAACACACATACAAAAACAATTGTTTCCTCTTTATAATATTAGTTTAAACAGACACAGCTAGTCCCTAACTTATTCACCCGAAGGGAGCAAGCCAAGATTGTAGTAACGAGGCAGATCCTGCAAGGAGACGACTTGTGCCTTTTTTATCTCAGTCCCTGAGGACTTGTCTAATATGGCGTTTTGTTTGTCAGCATTCTACTGTCATAGAGAATGCGAAATGTTTTCAGTTTAATTTGTACCAAAGGGCTTTAGATGATAACATGGCAGAGAATTTCAATCCATCATTCGATGTATCGATATTTTCATGTGTGAGGTATTGTGTTTTTTTGTATTAATGTATTGTTTTGTTCATGATAAGTAAAACCTACGACTTACCTAACTTAT
Source organism: Colias nastes (assembly GCA_907164665.1). Lineage (NCBI taxonomy): Eukaryota > Metazoa > Arthropoda > Insecta > Lepidoptera > Pieridae > Colias > Colias nastes. The sequence continues at coordinate 12,754 of CAJQZM010036065.1, forward strand.
TTAAATGTATGTTTATCTTTATTTGCTAATTTGCTTTGAATATTATAGACCGGGAGATATTGACACAAAATTTCGAGTCATTTGTAACAGGATGGCGGTTCTACAGGGGTCTTAGTACGCAATGACAAAAAGAAAAATGATGGTGTGAACGCTGGTACCGGCGGCTTAGTCGCGTGGGCGTTAGTCGAACTCGTCGGAAAAATAGCGAAAGTCAAACGATTTAGTAGTAGTAGAAAAACATAAATAGTAGTATAATTCATTTTACTTATTTTCGAAATATTTTATTCCTGTTTTCTATAGGTACCTGCAACCAATTAATACGCTATACTAAAATAAAAATATATAATAACAGCGTAATACGATTTATAAAACCCATTAATGCTTAACTAGTTACTTTATTCAAAAACATGTATGTCATTTTGCAAGCAACTACACTTGATATTCTTATAATGGCATCTCTTGAAGTATCTTATCTCGAGCACAAACGTTTGATCATAATCATATTTGCCTCGTTCCGTGAAGGAAAATCTTCATAGCGTTGTTATTTTTACCTGATTCAACCTTTAGTTTTCTACAAAATATAAAGAAACACGTGTAAGTGATATGTAAAGGAAAAAGTCACTTTAAATAAATAGGTGGGCTGAGTATATAACGGTGAAGGAAAACATCGTGAGGCAGCTGACATGTCGAAGAATCAAAAGTTCGACGACATTGTGACATCTGCCATACCTTGAGAGTTCGAATTTACCCTTAGAGCATTAGTTGGTTTAATGCTCTAAGAATTTACCTTTGTGTATAAACAAAATAAATAAAATAGGCAACAGTCTGCTCGGGTTCTATAACATGAGTTAAACGATAAACTCAAAAACTGCTGTACCGATTTTTATTATGTTTTCACAAATCGATAACTGAGTCTCAAGAAGTTTTTACCACCAAATTAGTTAAGTTTTAGAAAACGCAAGCAAAGCCGTGGGCGGTCATCTAATTAATTATAATGTAAACATTCTATGACGTATATAGAATTTGCGAGGTTAAATTTCCACACTGTTAATTTGCTATTAGTAAACTAATTAGAAACGCATCCATTCAGAAGATTACTGTTTACATGTTTGCCGTAACTAGCTCAGTGTGAAATCGCCTTATTTGAAGCGTTTATTAATTATATGTGCTATTAGAATAAATTATTTAGTTTATTTCAAGCATGAACGATAAACGCTGTTTGATTTATTTTGTGTATTAACTATATGAGTATAATAATATGTAGGTAAGTTGTAAGTATATTTAGTAAGTATTGAAGAATATGTTTGTGCTTAAGTAAGCATAGTTTTATTTTCAGATAAGCTTTCGCTCATTGCGAGTGAAAAATTCATACTTTGTAAGCAACTCACTAAAATATTTATAAAAAGTCCATGTAAAAGTGATGTCCCATGTGCCCAAATGGGGTAAGGGGCAGATGCATTATGCAAACATCTATTTCACTGATCGATTTTTCTTTAGAGACAAGTAGGTGATCAGCCTTCTGTGTACTGCCAGACAGACATTTTTTTTTTATATTTCTCCACCGGGAATCGAACCCAGGACCCCTCGGTTTTACGCTCACGCGTTTACCACTGTACCTACCAAGGAGGCGGTCAAAAGTCGATGTAGAGCTACATTTTTTATTTAATACATAGATACTAACTGTTAAAAATATTTAGATTTCAATCAAATTATGAAAACGCGATTGGATTGAAACATAATTAACATTATAATATATTTTTATATATTATTATTCTGATCGTAACCATACTGCAAATACGTCAATTTTAATAAAACAATTTATACCTATATATATAATCCACGACACGCTAAATTATATCCAATATTAAATAAAGTAATTGATATTCCACATAAACAAATCAACATTTTACACCATATAATATTTCAATATACATTAATATAGACTCGCTTCTCTGAGAAATATAACGTGACAGGTTTCACACGTCGAATTACGATATCTCTCAGGAATATCTTGAAAATCGCAAACACTTCACTTTTATAACATCTCTTATATAAATGCTTGAAGAAAATATGTATTTCAATATTAGTATTTTACGTGGGATTCTCATTACATTACTTCATTGAGTTACTGACGTTCATCATCATCTTAAGCTCATATTTGTATACAAAAGCCTCTAGTAAGCCTAGTATAATATGTATAATTGTATAATCGACCACACTGCCCAAAAGCAGGTTGACAATTGTTAGATTTCCCCACTTAAAAAAAAACAGGTTGACAATTGTTACATGTCGATCTTTTTAACATGCTTTTGCTTCTCCGGTAGGTATTTGAATGTAACCGACTCTTAACTCTTTATTTCTATTTGTCTCTTCTTGTATGTGTTCTTGTTAGGGCTGAATTGATTTTAATACGATGATTGATGATTTACATAACTATAGACGATTCTGTAGAACACATATTGCTGCCATTTTTTCCCTTATATAACGGTCATAGTCGAGGGCCTAAGAAAGTTGTTAAATGTTTACAATACAACTAATTACTACCAAGATATAGTACAATATAGAATATTAAAACACAAAATTGACAAAGGAAAATAATGAACGTTTATTAAATAATAATTAAACTGACCATTTAATATCTCAAGTTGTTACATTTTATAAATCCTTTGACTTGAGATTTAATTAACATAAAACTTACCTTGATTTTTTCTGATTACATTCTCTTATTAAATTTCATTTAGGACGCCTTCCAGTCAAAGCACCTGAAAAAGGAATAATAAATTCATTAAAGTAAAAAAAAATATATTAAAGTAAACACCCTTTTCATTAAAATTTATATGAATTATTAATATTTTAAACATTAGTGATAAAACCAAAAGCAATTTTTTCTGTAGCTTATAAAATATTAATCTGGTACATAAGCTACAGCACTAGCAAGTATCGTCAAAATCCATTTAGTGGTTTTTGCCTAAAAGAGTAACAAACATCCATCCATTCTCACAAAATTAAGATGGACAGAAAAAATACATAGAAAATACACGCTCGTATATTTCCATGTGATAAATGAATATGCAAGTTCATATAAAGCTATGGTATACAATAATTTGACATGGACATGATCAATAAATTCATAATTGACACGACACGTTCTATATCTTGAGAAACTTATGAACTTTTCCGTGTAAAATACGTTTTACACGGATTTTTATTTATTACCTACTAGCAGTTCGCCCCGGATTCGCCCGATTCGTGTTTACTATATAATAGACCAATTACTGTGCTCTAAAAGTTTTCTTTGGACTTTCCATATTTTTTATAGCTTATTCCATAGAGCATTGTCTAACTATAATATATCCAGTTATAAATTTTTCAGTGTTGTAAACGTATTGAATAAAATTAATTCGATACTGTCAATTGTGTTTGATATTATCTGCTCAAATTCAATTTGCACTAAATCCTTCACTACGAAGTATTCATATTTGAACAATTTTTGAATTAATATCTATCCTGTTTGCGAAAATTTATCAGAAAATCAGTTGAAATCATGTTTTCAAAAACAATTTACTGTTGTTTGATGATAATTAGTCTATGTCTTCAAGATTCTACATACCACTAATTAACAACTATGGATTTTCATATTAATAACTAATGAAAATCAACACAAATTGAAATATCAACACATAGTATTTTCTAGTGTTTGATTTTATGCGAGTATTATACATTTAGAAATTAAAGACTTTTAACGGATTTTAAACGCGATTTATTCAATAAATTATTTTCCCGATGTCTCCCCGTGACCACGCTCGCTGTAAAGTGTTGGAAACGTCGGGAAAATAATATAATTAATAAATCGCGTTTAAAATCCGTTAAAAAGTCTTTAATTTCTAGATATTTCAACACATATTTCTTTAAATGACCACGTAGAAAATAAATAAAATAATGTTATTAAAAATTAAATCGTTTATAAGTCTTCGTGGTATGTGTGGGTTTTAATTTTATGAAGAGGTATTAACAAGCGTGGGACAAACCCTTTCATTACATTCATATGTAAATATTCCGTATTTTTAATCCTTGTTAAAAACGTATATGAACTAAATTAAAAAATAAAAAAAGATTTAAAATGAAAAACACATTTTATTTAAAAGCTAATTTCGAGTGCCTCTAGCAAAAAGGGTTGATGCGTGCAAAATTAAAAATGTGAGTCTATAAAAATACTCATGCAATTTAAACACGAACCTTTTTTTATAATTTTTAAGCAAGCAAGCAAAAGTTATTTTTACTATCGACTACTTCCGACATTATTGTCTCTACCATTTTGTTTTTGTTGATCTTTATTATTATTATATGTATATGAGAAATTACAAAATATTCTTCTTTAAAAGAGAATGCCTGTAAAATATAAAAAAATGTGATGATGATCCCATCTCACGTAGAGACTCTTTTGTCCTATATAGCTTTAAACTACACTGGTACGTTAATAAGGTTTCATGAAAAACCCACATTACCAACTTACATAAAAGTTAAAATAGACTGCAGAGGTTCAAAACTCAAAACCGTCCATTTGTCTCAAAAATCAACCCATAACGAATATAAGACATTTTGGACCCTGGTTTTATCTGCGCTCGAAACAGTAGGTCACAATTAGGTGATTTAAAAACATGTCCCAAAATATCCAGAAAAAGCATTCCGTAAAACGGCTATAATATTCATATGCAAACCTTCACAAATACCTTCACAATTCGGATTCTGCTTCAACAATATTGCTAAAAAGGTAAACGTATGTAGGTCCATTTAGCGCGAATTCCCTTACTCCGGAAATCTTATTAGGAAGGGTTTTTGCTCCTCTCCAATATTTATCTATTCGATTTCAAAGTGTGTAAAGGGTAGAATGGGATATACAATTTTGTTATTGCGTGTTCGTTTTACTGTGGACATAAAATGTTCTGTTGGTGTGAGCGAATGCGGTTTTATTGGTAAATCAAACGTAAAAGTAATCAGTAGCTTCGATAGCGTATCATGAAGCTACGTGCTAAGATAATAAGTTGTTAAAATCACTGGTATGAAGGAAATTATTAGCGAAATCATTAATTTTCTAGAATTTAATTTGTGATATTCCTTATCTGCCTACAGCAATAAAAATGTATTAATATGTTTTACAGTCTGATTCCCAAAATAATTACTTCGATTTTTGTTTTCTTATGTAAACAAAATAATTTCGGAGAAAACCATTTTCCAAAGTTGTTTACATAACTAATCAATTTTGTAAACGAATGAACTAATATAATGTGACATACGGATAATACTGGGGAACCTCTCAAAGAGCCTCAAAGCACACAAAAAAAATTATAAACCACCCTAAACCTGTATATCAGGGGAAGAAGCTATATACTACTCAAATAGCAATATATTATATTAAGATAGTTGATAAAAGTCAAGTAACTTTTGGAAGAAACAACAAGAAAAATAAACAAAAACCATATATTTTTATCATATTATTATCATAATTATTACAAATTTGTTGCCAAGTAAAGGTAAAAGAGTTACTATTTTTATAGCACAACTTTTTATATTAGAAGTTATGGCTGTAGGCTTCACAAAACAGAGATTTAACAGACTAAAACCAACCTTATCCCAAACTAATAAGGTTCAAGTACGTTCACAAAAAAGAAATTGCAGCCACAATTTTAAATCACTGGTTCTCGCCATTCATATGCGAGAAAACTAGTCATTCTCAATGTATTATTCCGCAAGTCAATAGAGTGGTGGATAAATAAGAAACAATATGCGCTGTAGCTGGCGGCAATGGCAGCTAATAATGCTCCCATTTTGTACACAGGGCCGCATTTGGAAGCGTACGTATAAAGACTTCGTTTTGCATAATATTCTATTATTTGAGAAAACTACCGTACGCGTCAGTCTGAAAACAAATGAGGATTTCGCTTGAATATTATTGATAAAAGCTACTACAAATTGAGTTTAATAAAAATAATTTTTAGATATGCGCCGAAGGTGGCGGCAATAGCGGCTAATAATGTTCCCATTTTGCGTACAGGCCCGGATTTTGAAGTGTCTGCATAAATACTATGCTTCAGATAAAAAAAAAAAACGAAAAGTACAGTTATCTTTGACATAACCATAGACATAACTGAAGATTAAAATTGAATATTGATAATAAGCAAAACTCGAAATGAGTCGATACATATCAAACTCCGGTAAGTCCACTCCCCGTCAAAATTGAGATAACAATGGCGCCAATTTTGAATTTTAAAACTAAACCAGTCTCTACTTTTCAAATTTAGGTAAGTCAATCGTATCTCTATTAAAATAAGGTTTAAAGTAAATATGTTTTTTCAAACTCCGGTATGTCCATCGACAGTGGTTTATCAAACTCAGGCAAGTCCATTTCGACCAATCACAGCGCAGTATGGCACTAAGATGGCTGCCATTTCTCTTAATTTTGTTGAAGCTAACACGTGTGACCAATGCTTTTAAATCGTGTTTATTGATAAATGATGGAAGAAAACAGTTTTACTATAGAGGTGGTGGTTCTAGACAAAGCAAGGAAAAAAACAATACCAAAAGCTAAAACAGACAAGGCTCAGAAAACAGCTAAAACATAAATGAAACTAGACGCATAGCACACGCGCAGTAGTAATTCCCAGCCATGAAGCCCAGGGCCGTACTGAGATTTTTTCAACCGTTTTGATTTATTGACCTCTCTCTTTGCCCAGCAGTGGGATGATAAAGGTTAATAATAATAATAATTTGTATCTTTTAATTTACATATTTTATTTTAATGTCCAATATTTACAACGCGACAAACTATCTACCCATTTCCACCACCTCAGTACGTCCCAAAACTGAGTTCTATCAAATCCCTGTAAGTCCATTAGTGATATTTCAAATTCCTGTAAGTCCAAGACGATGTTTTTCAAAACCCGGTAAGTTTTGCTGGTACATATCAAACGCCTGTATGTCCAGATTTAAAACTAATTTTGTGGCATAATCATCAAGTAATACATTTCTTTTTCTTCGTAAAAATAATTCTAATGTATTATATTATATCTGTCATAAATTATAAAGGTCCAAACATATTGTTTTTTAAGTTATTAAAAATACCTCGATTCCCACATTTCTGTTAGAATGGACTTAGCGGAGTTTGATATGTATCGACTCAAATATAGAATACTTCAGTTGTTTAAATAAGTTAAAAACACATCCTTTTGTAGTGCATAGCTAGTAGCAAATGGGAGTTTATAACCGCGGGAAAACATACTGATATTTATCTATGTTTTTACACTCTTCAAGGGAACGGGCCCTAGATTTCTATTTGTCTTCCGAGAAATTCTACAGTAATACTTACCTGTCCAGAGATAATATTTTAATACCGCATTTTTTCTAATAGAACAGATGTACAGATAAATAAGGAAGTTCGATTAGTTTTTTCTGCATTGTTTCGAACCCTCCGCTTGTAGATTGTATTAGCAATTGCTGAGCCACCGCTCTGCTCTGCTGCTTGTGGATATTAAATTTCCATTGTTGTTTAAGTTTTATAATCTTGAATATGTGTCGTATTATCTGAAGCTTTATTAGATGCTATAATAGTCTATATTATATTAGTTAATATCAAATTTCAAATAGGTATATCAATAAAGTATAAGAGAAAATGTTCAACACCTATTACTCATAGATTTTCTATAAAATTTAATAGCTTCCATAACGCTGCATTTACCTTGAAAATATGCATATTTAGGTCATCTGGATTTAAATATAGTAAGTAAGTGACTAAGGAAAAATAATATCGATATTCTAGAATCTAGAGCTTCACAATTAATAAACTTCCCTTGAAAATATGCACATTTAATTATGATTAACATAGATTTTTTTAACTCTTAATATACACCTTATCAATAACAAATTCCTTTTAAAATATAACATTTGACTCATTTCATAAATAGCTTCTGTTAAATTCAGTGTCATTAATATTAAAACCATACTTCATGTTTGTATTGAAAAGGCTCTGAATAATAAAGAGGATCATTATTTATGCACAAAAGACATGACTTTCGAATGTATAAATAATAATTAGGTACCGTAGCATGAAAATATTTGTCGACACTCAGGTACTTGGCATTTATTGGATACAAGAACCACGCCCCGGCTTTCAACGGGTTGAAAAATAAATCGACTTTAGAACAGCGTATGAATATTTTACATACCAGATGTTGAGGTTTTGCTCTCAGAACAAATGGGATACATATTATTTAAATCAAAATGCGTGCAGTAAATTTGTATGTTACGCAGAGAAAATAATGAATATAAAAAATTAATATGTAGGTAATGTTATTTTTGGGTTTCTACTGAACTTATTAGAATTGGATTTAAGATAATATGCGGTAAGTATTATCTATTGTATAGTTCTGCACTTGGTTCTGCATAGAGATTGACTGAAGTCATGTATAAAACTCATTTAAAGTTTGCGGTAATGATGACATTTTTAATTAATAAAGAAGTAGTTACGCTGTGGTTTGAAAATCCAGGGTTCAAAATTCAAAAGCTTTTCTAAACGAAGTCTAGTTAAATAAGTAAACGTTTGAATTAATATGTTTATTTCAAATTAATTAAGGTGTGAAGACGTAAAATACGAGCATGTTAGATTCATATTTTGTGATGGCGGATTAAATATGCATATTTTTGCTTTTTAGCTCTATTCACCATTACGGTGTTGTAGGTAGATATGTATTTTTTCTCGATTGCGCGTGAAGGGTTTTATTTTAATAGTGTACTTTTTTTAAGCTATTGCATAGCTTCTATCGCGGGCCTTGAGCGCGGGGACCGAATCGAGAAATTCCGTAACGAAAAAAACTGTGTGTAAAATTTCATTGAGTTGCAATTTAACGAAAAATCACTACATTATAGTAAAACTTCTTAATAATTAAGATTTTTTAAACTTTAAATATGTCAAACAATATTTTTCATTTTTGTAAGTACGAAAAATCCTTGAGCTGGCGTAGAAAATGCGGCATGAAATTTCTAGGTCTAATTAAAAACTAGGTTCAGTTCGTAAAATTGTACATTTTACAAACATCTTTCTTATTTATCCTCTCTGTTCTTTTCATTATTAAAATAGTTTTTATTTAGCCAAATTTATAATTCTAATTATTAGAAATTTGGGTATATAATATAATGGCGAAATACTTTCTGCTAACGAATGGTTTTGCAGGAAACAGGAGGTAAGCATGATATTCAACCAACTATTACTCATTCTACGTAAAATTCCTTAGAGGCAAGTTGACGTTGAAATAGAAGGCTCTTGAGTTGTTCTTGTATTACTTTTTCTGAGAAGTTAACACGCATTCTATCTATTTTCAAACATAGAATAAAACATTAACTACATTCAAAAGAGTGATAAAAGCATCACCACTATGGATCATAAAGCATTATTCAATTTCAAACTTCTGCAGCAAACTAATTCTCCGCGCATTTAATGAAATTAGTTTAGTAATAAATAACTTCATAAAGTCCAACTCTTTCTTATTCCTATGCAACAATTGTAAATAAGATTTGAATTTCAACGCAAAAGTTTCACCAAGTTTCTGTGCGACCTCCTTTTGTGTTTTATTTCATCGTTTGTTTTAAGCCACTGTTTCTTTTGAATTCCAAATCCTTTTAATAAGTTGTCACTATCACAATGCCCATAGTTTATTATGTTTAAATAGAGTTGTTATTTCGTACCACTTGGGGTCAGTTGGGTTCAGAATATTCGGAGATCGGTGTTATAGAAAATTTGTTGTTGCATTCCTTACATTGATTGATGGGCCTGGCTATGAAAATATAGATGATATTCCGCTTCTCTTTCGTACATTATACTCCTTTAATAATATTCCTTTAAGAATTTCAACATGAACATTGAACATAGCTAATTACGATACTGATGGATGGCATTATGTTTAACACATTACGAGTGTGACATAAGTTCGTGTAGGTAATTTTTACTCTGTCCATACTCCGTAGTATGGTATACCTAATAGATTTTTTTTAGAAAACTGTACAAACAATGAGCTCACTAATTATAACAAATATTATAAGCTTTCTAAGGATATTCACTGTCAATACACGTCATATTCATAAGAATATTTTATCAACATTATTATCTATCACACCATTACTCCAAAACCACACTAACATTGATTATGAAATGAGCGTCGCTCACAACCGAGGTTTTATAATAAGAAACGAAGTAATCAATCTTCGGCTTTTCAATCGAAACGTTTCAAAGGCCTAAGGCAAAAGCCTTGTCAAGTTGGAAACACCTATAGAAAATTTCAAACTTTGGATGTAATCCGATTTCCTTGACTCAAATGGAATGCCTCGTTTATTTAATGCCCATCATTTAAATTTAGCAGTGAATTGTATTTTAACTCCTGAAGCTCCAGATGTTTAGTGGTAGTTAGTGACAGTGGACTGAATTAAAGCAGTTGCGTTGGTAAATGTCTTTCAAAATATGAGTGTTAAAGTGTACTACTTAGTAATAATAAGGATTAAATACTTGTATTATTTAAACTGGCATTTCAATTACTTACAATACATCGTCAGCAGAGAAAATAATATAGATTGAGATAATGATCATGTTAGTCTCTCGTTACAGTATTCTGTAATAGCATACATAGGTAAATTGGATTTTTGAACCCAGCTGTTTAAAAACCCAATTTATGTACGAAATAAATTTATTTAAGACTTTTATTTTTAATGCAAAACCAAATATAGAAAGTACAAACTGAAATGAACGAAATCCGAAACTGCAGAAGTGCTCAATGCAAAAAAGTCTACAGCAACCAACCTGCACCGGGAACTCAAACATATAGGCGTCTTATTTATTCATACGTTTCAAAAGTTATATGAGTTGCTCTTGACATAATTTGCTCAGTAGGTACTCGTTAATGCCACTCGACTTAAATGGTAGGATAATGTGAATGAAAACGAGGCAATGTTTCTCTTTTCCCGAATAATTCTTGGTGATTGCCCATCCCCCTCATTACCTTAAGAGACAAAGGGCCCCAAACAATACGACTCATTTACATAATACATTTACTTTTGGAAAAATCAATAGAATTATAAGGCGGAGATGGTTTGTTCAAGAATTTTTGGTTGAATTTTCCTTACGAATAGTGTAGGTATTCGAATGGACGGTGAGAAGAAAGACGAATGATTTATTCCAAAAATTTTGTTGAAAACATTCCAGGAAAAGTGCATAATATAAAATGATAAGATTTGAATATTCATGAATCACAAGGAATGTTGTGTTAGTTATAGGATAAGAGATGAACAAATGAATGACGATTGTTGAAAATTCGTTAGTTTATCCACCCTTTGTCTATGCATCGTCTTCTAATAATTTTAAAATGGAAAATATTTTGTTCTTTTATTCTTCCTTCACGATTCGTTACGAACAGATAATAGAAACTAGTCACAACTACCACATAAACGAACTTGCGGATTTAAACTAGTATTTTATAAATATAATTTATACAATTATGTTAGGTGACCATATAGGTGACCTTTTTGTACATCATCAAATATAAAAATTTTGTTAATATCTAGTACATTTTGTAATAAATTCTGAGAATTAGTCAAACAATAACACTTCATTAGTAAAATTTTAATTCTCTCAACAGAAAATAATACTAATAGTCCTATACGTATGAGAACCAAAATATAACTCGCATATTCAGACATTCGATTCCATCGAAGTACTTAGGAACACAAACAGCTATCTTTAAAATAACAACTAAGTTCGAACTGGATATCGAGCAAAATGTAAAACTGAAGTGAAACTGCTGTAACGTCTGAATAATTCATCTCAATTCCGATAACCTTAGATACTTGGAAGCTATAGTTTCCAAGTCTTTATGGATAATTCTGCAGGTAAATGTAATGTATAATAAGTTGGTATTCCAATTGCTGTAGAGATGGAATGATGAAAATTTTCATATTTTAACGACGTATAGTTGAGATAATCAGATTCAATTACATCATTATAGTTACGTTGTGTATTAAATATCATTTAATCGCATTGCATTGTTATAGTTAAAAACTGTATTGCTAGTTTTTTTTTTTTACAGAATTATTAAAAAGTAACTATGAAATGTATTAAAATTGCCTGCGCGTTTTATCAATTATCAAACTCACGTTAAACGTACGCAACACAATAATAATTTCTTTCACCATAGAAGACGTATTATTCTAACAACTCTACATTGGTTTTTAATTGTACATAAGGCCCTTTGAATTCTACTTTTAGGAATTACTTTAAAGTATTATATGAATATAACTACGTACATTTCTGGTTAATATTTCCTGTACTTAGTCTGTTTTTGGCAAACAAAAATTCATGTTAAACTATTTCTCCTAAGTCTGCATGTTTTAGCAGTTAAATCAATTATATACAGAAAACTTGGCTTGGAGAAAAGTTTAGTGAAGGTTACTTCGGTGAAATTTAGACCAACAACGTGCTATAAATATCTATATCATACTAGCTGTCCCGGCAAACGTTGTTCTGCCTTATTCATTTATTTTAGGGGTATGAAAAATACATCTCATAATATACATCAATAATACATATACCCAATATGCACAAAAAACTCCATGAGAATCGATCCAGCCATTTCGGAGGAGTATGGTAACTAACATTTTGCCACGAGAATTTTATATATATAGAGAAGATATAGGCTATGCATTATGAATGTTATGTTAGCATAATATAACACTTATTTTTAATCATGAGTATAATAAAAAGCTGTATTTTAGATATTCAATTTATTTTACATTTCACAATCCTTGAATAAAAATTGGGTTAATTACAATCAATGCAGTTTATTTAAACAACAGTGCATATCAATTTATGCCATTATCCGATTACAATATCTCCTCATACAATTCCATCAACATTGGAAACCATACGATCGTTAACATGAAATTTCCATGTAAAATAAAATCAAAATGAATGAGTGCTTTATTTGTATTTCATTTAGTACTTGACACGTATGATACCTATCCAAATATTCAACACTCAATCAAAAGGCACGCATAATGATGAGGCCGGATCAAATTCAATTCCAAACGGAAACGGATCCATACGCGGCAGCCATTTTAATTGCGAGCATCGCCCATGAAACATAACATGGCTCCATCGCAGTGCGCGCGAAATTGACAAAAACATACACGGAATTTTATTACCAATCACAATAGCTGAAAGCTTAGAATCGCTCGATATGTTTTCAATGTGTAATCACTGTCCCTGGAGGATACGTTATAAGCGAATATTTGCCTAAATTTCTACATTTGGTTTCGAAATTTTCTGTCATTTGTCGTACCGTTATAAATTCTCGGGCCAATTATTGGACGTATCGTTCCATTCGTCGGAGTTAGGCTGCTTATAATATTTATGATTTTGGGAAATTTTATTTTCAATATTTCGTTCGACCTTTCGTATTGAATATTCTACAAGGTGCCTCTAAATAGCTTCGAAGAATTCTTTGAGTGACACTTGAATAAAAATATCTATCTCATTGATTATGATCAAAAATTATAATACAACTAGCGGTCCGCACCGGCTTCGCCCGTGGTACCTACATGTTTAAACTATCCTATCTCTCAAGTTAGATCGAACTGCACTTGGTGTGCGAATTTTATTATAATCGGTTAAGTGGTTTAGGACTTTTAGGAGTCCATTGAGGACAATCATTGTGACACGAGATTTATATATTATATTAAGATTGTATAAATCTGGTTTATTGTTACTGAATATAGAAGATTATTGGACCGTTATAGAATCATAATAATAATGTACTGTCTTGGTCAATTATGTTGCTCGAATAATTGTTTGTGTTATATTAGTATCAAACCAAACGATATATCATTTCTTAGAACTATTTTAGTTGATTACACATTATGATTAATATTTTGTATCCATTTAAGATTCTACTCCGAGTATCTAAGAACTGTACTTGAATAATTTTAGTTTATCGTTCATCTTAAATTAATTACTATCGATTTAGTAGCTTACCTATAATTCCAAAAACACCTACCTATAATTCCAAAAACATTCAAAACGTTACACAATATTTTTGTCATTTATCTCTTATTGGATCATGACAAAGTTACCTTTTTACGATCAAGTACTTAAACGCATGATAAAGTTATAACTTATATATAAAAGAGGTCCAACCACAGACCCCTGGTGAACCCCACATTTCTAAACCATTGAACCCATATACATTACACTGGAATACGGCAGATAACCCGCATTCAGGACCACAAAGTATAATTTCGAGACCCGTTTAGAACTTTTCAGGTATTTACCGCGAACAGTATTTACCAAAGTTTGAAACTGAAGGTAAATTTATTGTACAACATAGCTACGTTTTTTGTAGTTCATTTTATGCTGTAAAATAAACATAACCATTTGCAATTGTTTCTCACATTTTACATCTTAATTTATTAGTTACATCTTAATTTAAATGTATCGAGTAATTAAAATAATGTTACGTATTGAGTAATAATATCACGAAAGACAATAAAAATTTGTGATATTTTTTGAAGTGAAAACTTCTTTAGCGGCGTTGAGCACTTTTTCTGTAATGGGTATAAAATCTTAAACTCGCGTCAGGACACGTGACCTGATCGAAAAAGCGTAAGACGTAATATCAAACATGCTCAACGTTAATAATCAAGTTTTCACTTCTGCCGGCACTCCCGGAGTGCAACCCGTCTTTTTTTTTTATAAATTAGGAGATTCCTTATTATTTTTTTCACTTTGATTGTATGTTATTTTAAAATATAATAAGTATCATATCGAAATATTCATGCTTTGTCTATAGTTACTAGAGCAATAATAATAATTAGTAGGTACAAGATAATATTATATTCAAGTGACAAATGAAACAAGATCATAAGTACAATAAATATGTTTTTAATCTTATTTTATTCCGTACAGGATCCATCATAACTGATTTTCTCTTGAATGTACCAAAACCGTTGTAGACATATTTTAGCTAACGCGGCGTTTACATATTATTCAAGCATGTAATATCTCCAAAATTAGTTTTAGACCTTTTTTAGGCGTGATACAAGATAAGATGTGCCCTAAAAACAAAGGCAACTTTGTACATGCCAGAATGGAGGATAAAAAGTAAAACTAGATAGGCAAGGTCGGGTTCGTCCTCTTGAACGAGGTTTTTCTAGATAATTTTGGAAATTGTGTTAGTATATTTTTTGTATTATAAAAGTCGTATGAAGATGTTTGAACTATGTTAATAGTAATTGAAGCAAACATAATACTTAAGAAGAAAATTGTAGATGATGAGTACCTACGTAATTTATACATAGAAATACAAAATTTAAAAGTAAAGGAAAATTACGTTAGTATATTAGGTATCGAACGAGACGAACATATATCTATAGTTAATTTTTTCTCGATATTGCAAAGATCTCTATTTTAAGAACTCACAAATACACCTTAAATATAGTACACCCACATCTCCAACAGGATATAACCAAATATTTCCCTAAACCTCTCTTGAGGGATTGTGACAAGTTCCCGAAAAGAGGCATCACGGCCATGTTCAGGATACTTCCGTGTCAATAAAACCTATTTTCGCTTTCAATAGCGCTGACGAAGGGTGTTCCCTATTTATATCTTGCCACGTTTCGATCTGATGCCTCAACACTTCAATTGTTTTGCAAAACAGTTGGAAAGTTGTGTTCGTGTTGTTTAATATTTTGGCTTCTTTTTATGATGCTGATTGTGTGGGTGTGATGAGATAGTTATTATATTTTAAATAAACTGTTTCTAACCATTTTTTTAAAGAAATCGAGAAATGTATGGTTTATTTGTGTTTAAGTTATTCAATTTCCGTAATACTTTTTCCTTCTGTAAAGTAGTTTAGTACAAAGGTAGGTATTAAGAAGCACGTAAAACTTAAACCAAAAACTTCAAATAACAATCCAAGTTTTCATAATCCACTTGATAATTCAAAAGCTCCTGCTTTAATGTAACTCGGTTTCAACTCATAAAAAATACACTGTTGCATCAAAATAATATCTTAAAACGTGATATATTTTCTTGCATTCGTCCCGAGTAAAACTACTTCGTAAAAAGTTGTCAGTTTTTGCGTTTCTGTTTTATATTTGTTAGAGTGATCTAGTGGAGTGTTTTATAACAATATTTTTACATTATCCGCGAGTAAAAATAGGGTCAAACTCGTCTAACGAGGGTTCACAAAGCCCCTAATGCTGTGGTTAAATAAATGAGTAAAGCTTGAGCGTCGACAGGACGGTGTTCAAAGGCCACTTGGTGTTTAATTTCAGCGCGGGATTAAGGTGAAGAATTAATGTTGGGAATTGTTCTTTTCTTATGTTTTGAGTGTTTATTATAATATTATTCTAATGGAATGGTGTTATTCTGTGTCTTTGAAGTGGCATGTTTATCATCCTGCGTTGACCGCTCTATATTCTTTTCAAAATGGGAACAATTTTACCTAGAACTGAATCCATGTCTTCCGACGCTTCTATCTTCTAAGCAATGTTATTAATTCGTACCGTCAATCTCAATGTTAGTTAGACATAGATTTTATAATGTAGAGAGAGTATCTCCTATCTAGATACTGCTCATGTTGATTAAAACAAAATCAAACAAAATCTATTTCTGTAATAATAATCATTGGGAGCTAATAATCTGTTCCTATAATTTGCTTTAAGCAAAAAGCTACAAAATCATTCCTTTTAAAATATTAATTGTAAATTGAATTTTTAATTCCAGTTACAGTTACCGCTAATCGAAAATGAAACCTTTCAGTCTTTGTCAAAATTTCAAGGAATTTCAATAAATGATTAAATTTGATTTATTTCTGAGAATATACGAAAACTTTAGATAATTCTGAAACTGTTTTCAATAGAATTTAATACATCTTATAAATTTTAGGTTTGAATAATTGGTATAATTTGAAGTCTAAAGTGGGATAAATATTTTATGCTAAGATATTGTCTAAAATCATTGACAATTAAGATTTTCGTCACATAACAGCCAAACACTTACCTACTAACTATAAGACGCTCACGCTCCAGATCGAAGGCTATATTTTAATTTTATTTTTACAATAATTATTTTTAAATATAGAGCTAAATGACTTAACATAGTCAGAAAAAAATGGTACCAAATGAAAGGCTTAAAAAAAACTTTCAATTAAAAAACCTTCTTGGACAAGAAGAGCCGTAGTGGCGGAAGATTTCACAACCCGTTTTAGTACATTTTTATATGCACAAGCTACGCCACTACGCTAAAAAGTGGCCAAGTAACGGCAACTATAACAAGTTAAAAAATTAAGCAATAGAATTAAGAAACTCCTCCTTTTTTGAACTAGGTTGAAAAGCAATAAACGAAAAACCAGAATCACATCAAAACCACTACCTATTTAATAAGATACGCAATAAACTCATGATAATACCATAAAGCAACGCATGAGGCACCGCGGGCAATAACTAGTGTAATAAAATAAACGGAACATTCATAATACCGTGCCCGCTGGCGACTCGTAATTTACTTTTGTTTCAATTGTTGAGGAACAAAAAAGATTTATTCGACAGCTTCCTGCCGAATCTTTTGTTCGAGATTTGACGAGTCTTACCTTACAATTATAATTTTCAAATTAATTATGACTTAATTAAGATTCAAGTTTGAGAGGGATTTTTGTCGCTGTTAAGTGAAAAGTTTAGTTTTTTGGCTGGTAAAAATAATGATATTCAAATTTCTTAATTCTTAAATTGGATCTTGGGCTTTTCATTTAGCAAGAACGTGCACAACTCATGAAAATTATTGTAAAAAATTACATGAAATAATATCTAATAAGTTTAGATTACTCTAATCTCATCAGCTGCTCTACGTCATAACAACCAAGCTATGTAGGTACTTTTCTTCTAATTTTTACCCATTAAGGACTTCACCTGTAGAAGACAGTCATAGGAGATCGTTTATCATACTTATTCTATTATAAATGAAAGTTTTTGAGTATGAATAGAAGTTGGTTTACTCTTTCACACAAAAAAGGCTCATTGAATTAGACATTCGGTAGACACATTATAATATAAATTAGGTATATCTTACAGGATTCTTTTACCCAATAACCACATGATGCTGGGAATTTAAGCTAGATCGTATAATCCACTGACCTTAATATATGAATACCCAAACAAGACCTAATTTTATCCATATATATAAGTAAAAGGGATTCGGCAATATAAAAAGGGCTGATGTTTTCAAAAGACCCCGATGAAGTGGTCGGCCAAGGGCTCTCCTATTTAAAAAGGGTCATTTATAAGGCCTTTTGGTTACAGAATTCAATTTCTCGGAAATATAATATGTTTGTTACGCTTCGTAAATTAATATTGTAAATTGGATATGAAGATCTTATAATGGGACGCTGCTCCTTGTCGGTGTTATGGAAAATTCTTAGAAACACGACAACAGAATTTAATATATAGGTATTCTTTTATATTTATTCGTATTATTTGATTGTCTGATGAGAGCTAGAAGGTCACGTTTTTAGATCATGTTCCAAATAAATGTGAAAATGGTACGTCATGATCCTAAATAATATTAAATTTTCCGAATATTCAGTTTATAAATGTATACGGTGTATAGTTCTGAAATGAGAAACAAAGCCTGTACAAAACAGTTATTAATTTCATGTATAAAACACACGTATAATAACTTCATTCTGACGAAATAATCACACCAAAACGTTTCTACAAAATACGACAAAACTATTTCACAAAATCCGCAATCAAAAACAACAAAATCAGCAAACACGACTTAAACAAAACGTAGATATTGTCAATATTTACAAATGAATTGCAAAGCTAGCAATGGAAACATTAATCTGTTTATGCGTCCATTTTTATTTGCATCGACATTAAGCTCTCAGAATTAATGCCGCAAAGCACTTTGTAAAGCGCAAATTTATGAATTTTAATTTTCATACACATAGGCCCGAACTTCAAAACTCGGAACGTGACATTTTCGCGTGTATTACGAGAATTCGCGTTAAATGTGCCTTAATTTTTAAGAGTTTTAAAATGTTTATTCTTTGGGCCGATCGATGTTTGTTTCTATGTGGTCTAAGCTAGCCTTTACTACTTAACTAGTTGTTTCAATAATTCCAGTATTAAGTCCTTTTGAAGGAGGCCTTTGACCATTAATGTAATTCTTTGGATGAATGTATGGGTAGCTTTATGGGATAAGCTTTAATGTGGATTTAATAGAAACCCTGCAATTTCTAAAGATATAGGTACTATAATCTATCTGAATATCATGTTTCACACGAATCCCTTTAGTTTATATTCATGACTAGCTGTGCCCCGCGGTTTTACCCGCGTTGCTCCGCTCCTGTTGGTATTAGCGTGATGATATATAGCCTATAGACTTCCTCGATAAATATGCTATCTAACACCGAAAGAATTTTTCAAATCGGACCAGTAGTTCCTGAGATTAGCGCGTTCAAACAAATAAACAAACAAACAAACTCTACGTACATATATGTAATATTAATAGTATATATAGAGTTTATATAATATATTAAGTATTAAGTAATCAACCAGCTTTTAGTTTTATGGTATTTGCAATGAGATTCACATAATAATACTGATATTATATTAATACTTTGATAATACCATTGTATTGCATAGCATAATCATTAGTTAATCACAGTACAGTACTACTTTATAATTAAAATATCTCTTTTTAATTCAGTCTAATCCCCTCTCTGTTATGTTCATTAACGCATTAGCATTTTCAATCAACACGTTGTTATATTTTTTCAAGTTAAAAAGGCGTCAACAAAAAGCCGCGTTATAATTAAATGATAAGAAAACTATAACAAGAGATAACACATTGTCCACGAACGAACCTTTGGGTCAAAACTTGAAAGCCATTATTAATAGATCATGATAAGTTTGAAACTGTGCCTTATCTAGCGACGAAATTACGAGGAAGTAATGTTATGACTAACAGTTGAATTAAATGAATTGCATCAGTTATTAATTTAAAAGTTTTAATCATGATTTACGAAGTGTCGGCACTCGAAAGAGATTTTTGGGAGAACTTATATTTAGCTGTGTTACTGTTCTATTATTTCCTCATATTTCTTCCTAAACAAATTACTTTCTTTTGCGTCAGTCACGTATTTCTTTTAGGGTTATGAAGATCAATCAATCGACTATATTTTTATAAGTCTACTTACCTAAAAAAGGATATCTTAGTAACACTCACGAGTATGTTAATCATAAAAGAAGAAAAGAATTGCGTACTAAAAATGAACAAGAATGACGAATGACATCATAATATATGAATGCATTGTAATTGAAGACTTCCAAATGTAAAGATCACGAAAATGTAGCACATTTCTATGAAATCAAACACTACCAAATCAGCACAATTTGTATCAAGTTTCACTACATTTTCCTCATAACGTAATTCGCCCTATATCTTATACAAACCGCTATACTAAAATTACACCCGTAAAAAATAAGACAAAGCACCGCGCTATATTTTTTACGAATTTGTCGCAAAATAACAGGATGCCCAGAGATATATAGCCAGTCCCCTGTCAAGTGGCCACCACATTCTAAACCTCATTACGAGAACTACGACCGACACTAATGACTTATAATTTTGTTTTGTTTTTAAATTGTCAGTGTTGGAATGCCTTTTACTGTTTCCGCTGCACACGCCAAATTTACTGTCTATTTTCAGCTATATGCAGTGCCAGGGTATTGACCTCAATCTCTGAAGTGAACAACAAACCTTGCATGCATGTTACATTGACAAAACGCTGTTTTTCAGATATATTTTACTATTATAAATTTTAGAAACAAGATATTTTGAAGAGAAATTTCTTCAGGCGCATTGAGAGCAAAATTTCAAGTTCGCGTCATCGCAATACCGCCACGTCATGGCGTAAGGCGACGATTTTGGTATCTTTGAATCTTGCCAAAGAAGTTTCACTTTTGACACATATATTGGGAAAACACGTTCTTTTTTAATATTCATATAAATTTAAATCATTTGAAAGAATATACATTTGAATATTGTCAATCTTTTCATATATTTTGTACCATGTAAAAGTCCTGAATATTTTTTGCTATTCCCTTTACTTTTAGCTGACCAATTTTAAACGAGGTGCGAGCAGCTGCGACTTTGCGTGTTTCATCAACAAAAGGTAAACCCTTCTTCAATTTCCCAATCTAAGGCTTTATATCTGTTAAGCCTGATTCCCACGACATGTTTGCTTCACAAACCCGACCGCGCCACACCACACAACATGCCATGGGAATCGGCGCGCTTGTCGCTCGCCAGTGCTTGCCATACGCACACATGCCGTGGGAACGCTCAGTTCAAATCGCGACGGATGGCGACAAGCGCTTGTCGTCTGCCAATGCTTGTGAAGCAAACATGCCGTGGGAATCAGGCTTTATAGGCAACATAATAAGCGGTTTTAAGTTACAATTGCCAAAACAATTTGGTAATTATAAATCATTACTCTGAAAACTATTGCCTAGAGTTTGTCTTGAGTTTCATTTTCAAGATTTTAACAAGAAATTAGAGGTAATCCTGTCGCATGATCAAGGGCGAGTCTCTTTCTTCTTGTATTCGAGAAATATTTTCTTATTTCTAAGTATTCAAAGTTAAACTTAAACACATCAGAATTTATATATATATCGATTAAATCCTTAAACAAAGTATTAATTTTATTTCTAGTGCTTGTAAAATATAATTTCCGAACTGACACTACCCTTATTTATGCATAATATTTACGACGTCTTCCTATATCAAATAAATTCTTGTTTTTCCGACAGTTTATTAAGCAATATCTTATTTTTCGTATAATTAATAATAATCCGTTAAAAGCCTCGTATACTATTCCATCTAGAAGCTTCTACAAAAATCCAGGAACAACAATGTTAAGGAAACCGCTTTTAATACCTGACGTTGATACGATCAAACCCGTCTAGACGTCTATACACGTCTTTAGAGGCCTATTGTTCTCTGGAAGCATGAGAAATCCATTCTTCTTATAACATGTGAACGGCTTTGGAAGTATTGGCTGTTGAAAGGCTTAGGCGTTTGGTTGAGCTAATAATTAACTTTAGTTTTCTCTTATCTTCACTGCTTCGCTTGTAGATTTAAGAGCATAATATTGTATGCTTTTCTAAATATTTTGCTAGTATGAATGGTGTAGAGGTAAAGCATGTTTATTTGTCCCTTTCTTTGTATCAATTTTTTGTGTGATAGTTGATCGCCTTACAAATCACGCCCTGTTTTACTATTATTTTTATGACGCATAGTAAAATAAAAAAAAGTTATATTTTCATGAAAATACAGTACCATTCTTGTGCATAAACTGTATTTATTTTACTAAACACTTCGATTTTTAACCACACAATTCTACTGCAAAATCTCATTAGTTTCCACCGATTTTGCTTTCTCTTCAGTTTAAAAGGTATACAAAATAAACAAAGATACGTCTAAAAGTACCTCAATACCAGCTAATTTCAAAAATGATAAGAAAAATGAGACAAGTTAAGGCTGAAACATACTTATCTCAGCCCAACTTCCGACCGCTCTGATTTCCTGTTTGTGTAACCTTATCTGGAAGAGCTTGATTTATTTAAAATCTTTTGGGGAAATGTTTTGATTTTACATTTTACGTTAAGCTGGATTAAGGCACCAGAAATGGTCGTGGTAATCCCAGTTTATGTAGTGATTTAATTCTTTGTAAAAACAAGTTAGAAAATATATCGTATTCCTTTTGTAAATTAGGGTTGTATTCAGTTAGATTTTAATAATTTTTTAAATTTTGTAGTAATGACGTAAGGTAATCCTTCAACCACAATTTGAAATAGCATTAATTTGAATATTTAACGCGTTTTAATTACACTGCGTTGTTAGTGATATGGGATATGGAATAAAATGAAAAAATATCTAAGTAATGGAATAAAAGCGATTATTCCGCCATATTCTACAATAAATTAGTGAACAATAAGTTTCATGGTGAATGGCCGAAAGTTCTCAGAATAATAATATAACAGTTTTATAAATATAACACAGATACAACATATTTTCTATTACAGGTTTCAGATTCAGTTTCATTCCTAGAAAAATTCTTACTTATCCACTCTACGTATTTTCAATTTAAAAATTTTGACGTATTACAGCATTAAAGTAAAAATTCATGAAACTAAACTATTTTCTATCACAAAATACTTACGCTTCGCTAGAAAAGCCATTTACTGCGTTTCTTTTGGATTTATAGTAATAGTATCGTTAACCAAGATTTATTTTGTGACATAATGACGTAATAATTTATAGCGTGCTTTAAATCGAGGCATAATAATATATCCCGGTAATGAGGTGAGAGCACAAATTTCCTTTAGTGGCCAAGCTTTAAACGCAAGCTATAAAATATATGAATAATATAGAGTTAATGGGGTAAAGGCTACTTTTTTGTGATTTGACGGAACGTACAGACAGGCTTTATTTATCTATTATAATAATATTTTTATTTATTTATTTAACACTAATAAAACTGTATTAGTGTAAAGTACACAGAAGAAACCTTACAGAGAAGAAAGAGTAGGTACAACTTATTTGACAACCTTATCCCGTTAATAAGTTATAAGTGATCTTTGCCAGGCAACCAGGGTAAAAGGTAACAATAAAAAATATCACTATTTACTCTATAAGATCACTTTTTTTAATTTACAGCATAAAAGCCACCTTTTTGATATCAAGAACTTCTTGGTTTATGAAGAAAAAAAAATAGAAAAATTTAATTGGCGCCAAAAATCTCCGTGTGGTGAGATAACTACCTACAAAATAAGATAATGTATTAACGTCAAAGCATTTAACTAAAACATTATTTAAACAAAACTCCTTTGTATTCAACACATCACATAAACGTATCCCTCACTTTTATAGATAAACTTTCCCCTTTCAGAGTTAATGACTTTTTTATATTTTATAAGGGACGTGAGGATCCCCAACTTACAATATGTTGAGTTTTATAACTACAAATGAAACAGCTATATTGTAGGAGTATTATAACTTTGTAATACTTCATTTTTTCGCTATTTCTGTAAGCAATAACTATAAAACTATGGTTTTATCTTGGTATTTATATTGTTTGATTTCAACTCGATATTACTGTAGAATATTTAAATAACCTTGCATTCTAGAGAAAAATTGCAAGCATATTTTTCTTTTGTGACATTGAAGGCCGCTTTCACTGCGTACTGATAGAAAATATCCCTGATTGCTTCTTCAACACTTTTTGAAGTATATTAGTATCATTTTGCTGATAGATAAGCTAATCGGAACATATCCAGAAGTTATAAACCAGTGTTTAATAACCGTAGAACCATAAATATATTTGTCAAACTATTAGTATGTCGTTTTATTAGCAGAGTAGCCTTGTATTTTATTGTTATATTATATCATACAAGCTCAAGTCTTTAAACTTACCTTAAAATTTCCTCAAAGTTCTTACAACAAATCTTCGTAGTGGCTTTACATAATCTTAATTATTCATTTATATAAGCATACATTATTATCAAGAAGTTTGTCTAAACCTTGACAACAACTAATTGTTATTTATGATTATGGGAGTTATTTAGTCATAATCATTAAATATTTCATGTTTCGGTCACAATGTTTACAAACACTATACATAGAACAAAGAAGTATGTTTTGTAAGATTTTTAAACTTTTATCAATTAGGTACCATACAAATTAAAATGGAGACAAATCCCGATCCACAGGCTTTTATATTCCGATGTAGATGAAGACAATATCGAATGTGAAATGCACATGAGAAAAGCCGTAAACATCCTAAACTTTTACACTTTTTTCATAGAAAGAGCTATACAAAATCAAATAAAACTTGTAGATCATCTCCATTACTCACCTGAAATCTATATTAAAAGGTATTATATTATATTAGGTAAGTAACGTAAGTAACAGTCCCCGTTTTTCTTACAATAGCGTGATGTTATATTAAGATGAAACCTAATCGTACCCCCAATGTCTTAAACCTTGCTAAATATAGTGCGTATACAATTATTTGGTACGTGCATTCACTATAACGTTCAGGATTATAATCCAAGATTTAGTTTCACGCAAGAAACAAGCAAAATTAATGGGATCATGTAAGATTAGGGACTTTGTAAGTACGAATACGTCATGCAAGGCGGCTCCTAAATAAATCACTAGGACGGAAGGGCAGATAGCCTATCTGATATATTACTTATAAGATACTTCATTATTCACACTAGAAGGTTCTCGAAGGTTTAACCTTTTTGTTTTTGAAATTTTGATCTAGTGTGTTTTTTGTTGTTAGAACTTTTTAATTGTATTTTACTGAACTGTTTATCTGGAATATAAACTTTATTTCTTTTCTTATATCTTATATATAAAATTCTCGTGTCACAATGTTAGTCTGCATACTCCTCCGAAACGGGTGGACCGATTCTCATGAAATTTTCTGTGCATATCGGGTAAGTCTGAGAATCGGCCAACATCTATTTTTCATATGTACCACGGGCGAAGCCGGGGCGGACCGCTAGTCTTTCTATAAAATAGTCTATATTTTATAGAAAGATATAAGAAAGGAAATAAAAAGATGCAACACAAACAAATAATACGAAAATAAGGCAAAATAAGGAAAAAAATGTAGGTATGTGTGATGGTATTGTGTGCAAGGACAGGACTCAGCCTCAGATATTTTCTTTACAACAGCGAAAACTAAGACATCATGCTCTCCAAAAATGAGTGCTTGAAAGTATATCACAAAACAATGTATTATAATTAAAATTATGCATCAAAAGTCGATTATAATGTAAACCTTATTAAACAGCAGTACAGTAATTACTCAGATAACCGAATTAAAGGTTGTAAATGCAAATCAGATTAATTATCCCGAAATAGCAATTATTTTATATCGACAATTGGTTCATTTTGTGTAATGGTTTCAATTGATTTTAGTTTGCTTTACATTTTGCTGCTCCAATTATTAACAGACTAGCTTTCCGCCCGCGGCTTCGCCCGCTTTGTCTATAACCTAATAAATTATATACTAAAACCTTCCTCTTGAATCGCTCTATCTGTAAAAAACCGCATCAAAATCTGTTGCGTTGCTTTAAAGATTTAAGCATACATAGGGACATAGGGACAGAGAAGGCGACTTTGTTTTATACTATGTAGTGATAATAGTATTTGATCATATATTATGTAACTACTGATTGTTAATTAAACTGCAATGTAATTAGTCACTAGATTAAGGAGAATAGGACGGGGCCAGGACTTAAGGTTGTTTGTACTAGCTGTGCCGTGCGGTTTCACCCGCGAACAATATCAAGTATTTCTATATTTCATGCATAATTTTGACTAACCAAATCCATGCAGTACCTAGGTACAGGTTTTATGTGAAGGAGTAACAAACATCCATCAATTCTCAAAACCTTTCGTATTCTATAAGTATAATGTAAGTATACCTAATCAGGATGTTAATTTTTACTGCGTTGCTTAATAACTACATACTGTTCCCATAATTTAAAAAAATTGGTTATAAATCAAAATATTAAAAGCCATAAGACATTATGTCAATATACCATTTTAGTTTTGTTTTAGAAACAAAAATATGTTAATTTTTCCATTATGTATAATAATAATACAGAGTAAAAATTATCCAATAACATACTTAACCCGAATTAAGCTAAACAAACGCAATAAACAGCGTTACAGAAAGCTTAAAAGCTCGTAGCTTTTACGAGGTGGATAAGTATGGTAATAAATCATGTAATAAAACAGGAATTTGTTCTAAGAAAAATCTATACATAGGTAACATAAATTGTACCATAGAAGTCAAAATAAAGTAATGTTAAAGAAAATATTGTTACCTTTATCCACTAAGAACTTTCTGTCTTTAAAATATACATTATTGGGTATATATTAAATTTATACACTGATATTAAATTGTAAATAGTAATTTAAATAGCTAATTAACTTGAATTTTTATAAATACAATGTATAGGTAATCACTCATACTTTCACTGAGTCATACCAAAACTACTGAACAGATTTTGATAAAAACTTTGCCGTGTCGTAAAACAGTCCATTAGAGTGTAAAGTAAGTACTAACTTGACTGTTGGCTGTGAAAAAAAGTGAAGTCCCATGTCCCGTAGTGGGGTAAGGGGCAGATGCATTAAACATCTGTTTTACTGATCGATTTTCTTTAGGGACAAGTAGATTTTCATTAGGCCTTCTGTGTCCTACCAGACCGAGACATTTTTTTTTCTTCGTCTCCACCGGGAATCGAACCCAGGACCCCTCGGTGCTACGCTCACGCGTCAACCACTGTACCAAGGAGGCGGTACAGTGGTTGACGCGAGAGCGTGGGACTGTTGGCTGTAGCTAGTATTAAATAACAGTAACACATACTATCTATAATATATCATGTAATTATAGACTATAATGCCTTAATAGGCATGTAAACGGTTGAATTAACAGACAGGATAATACCCAACTATTGAAGGAAATTGGCGTGAAGAATTGGAATTCAATATATTAGGTATATCAAGTGGATACATCATATATTCACTCAAGCATGAATGACTTATATAACTATATAGTATTTACTTAAAATATTAAATCCCCAATTATTAATTCAAAATTTTGATAAAACTCTCGATACAAAATAAAGAAAGTAAAAAAAGAGTGTTTAATATTTTAAGTGAAAATTCTTTCATTGTAAGATCCAAAATCATCGCCTTACTCCATGACGTGGCGGTATTGCGATGACCCGACCTTGAAATTTTACTCTCAACGCGCCTAAAGAAGTTTAACTTCAAAAACACGGCTAAAGCTCAACATTATTTTCGTCTTTGTTCATGATTTTTATGAAATATTATAATATCATAATATTATCCCCTAAGGAAATTTACATACCTACGTGTCCTATCTAAAACCTAGTATTAAAAATTTTACGCTTATAATATTAGTCTACACAATATTTAAAAGCATAGCATAAAACTTGTTCCACACAAGCGTGCCGTATCCGCTATAACAATATACCGCATAAGCACTTGAGAATTTCCTCAGGATTCCGTCACACACTACTTAAACTTCCAACGACTAGACAATTTTAAACACCTACAAAACTTTACTAATTGTTTTCTGCAGCTCCGAAAATTTACATCACAAACTCAATATACACTCGGGGTTTCTGGAACATTCGAGAATTAATAATTCCGTATGACGGATAATCTAAGCTTCATTTAATGCAAAACATAAAAGGGTTGGGTTAGGTCATGTTGGATTATTAATTTGTGGCTGTTTGCAAAATGTCATTCTCTAAAATATAATATATATGATGTATCATATTATAATATATGATGTTACATATGTATTTACTATTTTGTAAAATTAAATTGTAAAACTGACATGATTTAAAAGAGCAACTATGGAGTTTCTTGCCGGTTCTTCTCCGTAGATACTGCTTTCCGAATCGGTGGTAAATGTTAAAAATATGTAATGACGTTTCAAAAGTGCTTCTATAGGAGTCTAATTGAATAAATAAATGTTTGAGTTTGAGTTTGAGTAAACACGAGACTCTCCCTTGAGGCTTCTAAATATTATTTAATTATTAAACGGCCATGTTATATAATGTTACATTACGAATCAATTAATGAGGGTACGATGTAATTAATTTGTGGAAAGGATGGATATTTTTGCTCGTTAGTTTTGTTATTTTTACTGTGAATACAAACATTGGTGAGCG
The DNA here is from genome assembly GCA_907164665.1 of Colias nastes. NCBI lineage: Eukaryota > Metazoa > Arthropoda > Insecta > Lepidoptera > Pieridae > Colias > Colias nastes. Next base: position 41,641 of record CAJQZM010036065.1, read on the forward strand.
TAAGCCGGTTAAGCCAAAACATTGCTGGGAATTTATTAAGCCGACAGTGAAATAGTTATTTATTAAATATTCAATTTTAACGTTATTTGAATGTTTGTTAATCGGAAAATGTAAAACATTTGTTTGTGGAATAAGAAAACATAGTCATATTAATCTTAATATAAGTATTGTGTTATATTTGCTTGTTATCCAAGAAAAAAAATAATATTCCTAACCAAACATATATAATATAATCTTAATATAAGTATTACGTATGTTATATTTGCTTGTTATCCAAGAAAACAAATAATATTCTTAACCAAACATACATAATATATTTTCATTGAATAATTTTACTAACCTCCTCATAATATATCCATAAATATTGTATCTTTTAAATAACATAAAACACTAAATACTCTTCAAACTTCCATTCCAAAATACCTAATACACTGCAAAAGAGCGCGCCAAATAAAAGACAAAACACGCGCGTCTGTGAAAATCTCCGTCAATTCATTTACACGAAGATAGCATCAGATCCAACTCAATAAAGACTAAAAGTGAACCAAGCCAAGGGCGTGTACTAGTAACGAAATAAAAGCATGTATTGAAACACCGATTCGTGGACTTTTTCCCTAACTCTTTGATGGAAGTAGGTCACATATCGTTTGAATGGACTTTGAAGGGATCTCTTTATTATTAAATACTTGAATATTATATAGTAGCACGTTTATAAGAACACCATGTTCGTTACAATGTATGGTTTTGAGTTCGAATCGAATGATTGACAATGTTCATTTGTACTTTGTGATATGGTTATTAACTTTTAAAAATCTTTTCCATAGCCCAAACTAATGTTATTAAAAACAAAAACGTGTGTGTTTTGTATGTACGTTTGTAATATTTTCACACTAAACCACTGGACCGATTTCAGAAACTCTTTCAAGAGCAGAAAGCTATATTTTTCCTGAGTCACCTATATTTTATTTAGGATTAGCACGGGCGGAGCCGGGACTAGCAGCTAGTATCTTATAAATATGAAAACCAACATACACGCAACTTCGTTTACTTTCAAAAGGTATATTTTATTCCATTTTTGTAATATTTTTCCTTTACACTCCGGTCCTATTCGTTGCCTAATGGACTATCCATCACGAAAATATTTTTTTTTTTACATTTAGAATGAATACTTCCTGAGATTTGCTCGTTCAAACAAACAAACTAGCTTGCATATTAGAACGTAATACTGACTTCATATTTATGTAGTAACATCGTATACTTTGTAAGCTCGTGAAAGAAAGGCCAAAAGCTCAATAAAGCTCAAGCATTATTGAAATAATAATTGAAAATATTTATAAAAATCTCTCTTGATACCCAATTACTGTAAGGCGATCCTGATTCCAATACCGAATAATTATACTTTAATTAATTTGTACTTCTGATAACAAGATTCGTAATTATCTTATTAAGTGGAAGATAATTGAAGATTTTTCAAGCATGTTCATCGTTTGCTTGAAATCATTTTTATAAGTGAAGTTTTAATTTATGCAATAACTTCTAATTTTTAGTTCATAATAAGAATCTTATACATATGAATTAAAAAAAAAAAAAACTGTGAATAATAGATGTAATGATCTAAAAGTTCACCAAAATAGGGCGTTTTTGGTGAACTTTTAGGCAAAAAACTACAACATATACTGCTGACGCAAATTTTAAACTGAATTTAAAATCTCCGCGATATAATTTATTCTGAAAACACACACACACACTTGCACTCTCACACGTACACACATGCATGTACATACTCTATCAAAAGCTTTGTTCAGTCAGACTTAACTAGAGACGATTGAATAATAAAATCTTAGACAAGGAGCTTCATTTTTGAAAAAAAAAACGCTATTCTTTTCGCAAGATAACTGCAAATCGTAACGAAATAAACTCCGTTCAAAGCGAGACAGACAAATACATCATAACATTATTGTAAGTAGTCGAAGAAACTTGAGCCGTCTCGTGTTATTTTACGTAATTCGACATAATGGCAAATCGTTTGGCAAAGCACTCATCCCTTTTGGAGTTTTTAAATCTCGTCTTGGAGAGTATCCAATTCTTTTTACCCTCAGCCTTGGCTCTAGGCATTTCGCATTATCTCCAGAACACAATTAAGAGGTCAAATTAATGGGACGATGGTTTTTGTAATTATAATACCTTTTGAAAAGGACCATGGAATGATCAATGCAGCGGGCTTCAAAGAATTTTAGGGAAGTAATTAAAACGTGAGTTAATTACAATTGGAGGATCCTATTTAAGTTGATCAAAATAACACTGGCAGGAAATTGATTTTTTAATACTTTAGAATGTTTTGCCTGGTGTATGAAATGTTCCTTTATAAGTGGGACAGAGTAGGTGTAGGAAATAAGTGTTAGGAAAATTTGATATAGGTACTTATTATTGAATTCTAACTCTAGTAGGAAATAACTATAAGGTTATATTATTATAATGACATGGGAAAATCATTCCTTTTTTAGATGAAAGTTGTGTGATTCATCCATTAGAATTTAGATTTTAAGTCACTTCCAAATCAGTCATAATTTTTTTAAAGTTTAGAATTGTATATATTACGTTACAATTTGTATATTGTAATTACAAGTTTAACGCTTTGGGTTTAACATCGCATGTTTGTTCCATACTAATAAAACTTTAATATATTTTCGAATAAAATACGCACCGTTAATTTTATAGGTCAAATGTAGGTACAGTTTATCAATGGAGTTCTGGGTCACGGCTGCGCCAAGAATAGTGAAATTAATAACAGGTTTAATATGATAGCTTAGTATGTTGGTAAGTAGAGTGAAAGCTATATTGTTATTATTGAAGAGACATAATATTAAGATTATCAAGTATTATGTAATATGAAGGATTTTATATTATTACTTATTCGGAGGGATAGTGTCGGTTAAACACTACCAGATATTTTTTAATTATTCAAGAGTCTGTTTTCATTAGTATATTAACATTTAACATTAAAAAGCGTATATTATATTATTTTGATCTTACTTTATGGCTACGCAATCTATATGTATGACATTTTATGTATTTAACCTACTTCGAAATAGGACGGAAAATACTAAGGAAAATACGTAAGTTTAAGTAAATTAAAAATGGATACATAAAATAGTTTATACGTTTATGATATGAAATTAATTAATATAATATCATTAATTATAACGCCACATATAACTAACAAAAAGACCCGAAGTCCTAGAACTCAGCCAAAACCGAATAAAACACACTTAGAGCAAACGTAATTTTGCGAAACGTCGTTAGTTCGAACTTAAATTTCTATTTCAACCACGTACCTACAACTCTGACATTGACGAGAATAACTTTTTCGATCGGCGCGAAATTTAACCAAAGAAATTAAAGCCATTTTTCGGATTTTAAACTCGATTTATCTAATCTATACTAATATTATAAAGCTTTTATTTGATTATTTGCCCATTTAGCAAAAGCTAAAGGCTAGATATCATCATGATAAGACCAATTGGAGCGAAGAAATACGGGTGAAACCATGGGGCACATATTACCTGACTTTTCAAACACAATTTACACTTTACAGCGACCTTTTTGTATTACCGTTAAGACAAGTAACATCTGTTACTGTGTTCTTAAAGTTTTGTTGCGTTCGAAACGTCGGATTAAATAATATAATTAATAAAACGCTTTTAAAATCCGTTAAAAGGTGCATAGTTTCTAAATCTATAATACTCGCGTAAAATCAAACAATCACATACTTAGTCAAAGTACTCAAAAACCATGAAAACCTTCAAGTTTGTCACGTAATGGCTATTTTGTAAATATGTGTTTTAAATTTATTTGCGGACCCATAAAGAGATTAGGCGTTGGATCTACGACCCCTGTTTGACCTTGGCACACGATTACGTGCTGTTTATAAACTTTTGCCAATATTTTCGTATTTTATGTTGTATTCGCGGATTATTAGGATTAACTTGTTTGAAGGATCTTCTGTTAAAATAATGTAAAATTATGTTAAGAAGTTCCGGGGACCATGCATTTAAGAATTATTATGCTTATAGACTATTTACCTACATAAGCAACAAAATATATATAAAAAACTAGCTTTCCACCCGTGGCTTCACCCGCTTTTTCAAAGAATAACCCGTATAGTTCCTGTTCCCGTGGGATTTCCGGAATAAAACCTATCCTATGTGTTAATCCAAGTTACCCTCCATAATCCATATGTGTGCTAAATTTCATTGTAATCGGTTCAGTAGTACTTGCATGAAAGAGTAACACACATACATACATACACATACATCCATCCTCACAAACTTGCGCATTTATAATATTAGTAGGATAAAAATAATGTAACTTATATTCATGAATAAAAAGCAAAAAATAAACCCAGTCTTCAAAATATCAAAGATACTAGGATTGATACGAAACTATATGGGATTACTTTAAGCCGTATCATCTCATATTATATTTATAAATATATTCACTTCATTCAAAGCCATTATAAATAGATACATTAGCAAGTAACAGAGATTTAGGAATAGGGAAAGTCTCTAGATCAAGTAGATAGCTCCATATATAACTCACTACAACAAAGAAAATAAAGAATTCACAATTACAAGGAGTTACGGATTAGGAATTGAGAGTATTGACGTTAGTAACTCCATTGGGATTTAAAATGTATGTAGGTATGTTTGGAGTAAAATTTAGCCTTATTATTGTAATCATTACATATTATGTAGGTAGTAAAAAACATAGTCACTTCCCGCTGTCTGTCCGTCGGCCGTCCCTATTTATGAGATACTAGCGGTCCGCCCCGGCTTCGCCCGTGGTACATATTTCGCAATAAAAGGTAGCCTATGTTCTTTCTCAGGGTCTAAAGATTGTCTGTGCCAAATTTCATCAAAATCGGTTGAGAGGTTTAAGCGGGAAAGCGTAACAGACAGACAGACAGACAGAGTTACTTTCGCATTTATAATATTAGTAGGGATTTAAAACTATGCGACTGATTTTTTTTTAATGCGGTTTGTTGCGTGATTATCCAGGAAGATTTTTATGTCGTATTTTTTTTGTATTTCCGTGTTTGAAATAAATCTATTTTATTCTTTCTAAACAATTAGTTAAGTTTTAGACATAGCTAAGCTTGGATATATTTTAGTTAGTAAAGTTTGAACTTATTTTGTTAGAGGCAGATGCATTTCACATCTGTTTCACAGATCGATTTTCTTTAAGAGCAAGTTGGTAAGCTTTCTAGTGGTGTGTCGCACTTATTTGTCGATACAAATATTTTGTTATATCTATGAACTATTTCATTTTTGAACTATTTTGTTACTTTATGTTTATCTAATATCTCAAATGTTATTCATATTCTCTTTTATATATTTTTCAAAGGAATAGGTAAAATAATTCCTGATATCTGAGTTAATCTCGAAAATATTCCACTCCTTTTGACCAAATTTATGTTAGCGAAATTATTGTACCCAGAGAAAACGCTTTTTCTTATTATTTTGATGTTAAGATACACAATGGCTTGACCTAAATGATATTTTTTGATTGTAGGTATATTTCAATAGATTTTTACGCGTTTAATAATAGATCCATTGGTCCTTTTGTACGCAGTGCTATTCTTTATTTTATATATAAGCAGGTATATTATATTTGGGTTGCGTATGTCTTATCTTTTTAATTTTAGTTATTACTAGAGGTACGCCCCGGCTTCGCCCGTGGTACATATTTCGCAATAAAAGGTAGCCTATGTCCTTTCTCGGGTATCAAAATATCTCCATACCAAATTTCATGCAAATTGGTTCAGTAGTTTAGGCGTGATTGAGTAACAGACAGACAGACAGAGTTACTTTCGCATTTATAATATTAGTATGGATAATTTTGTGCTGGATTACTTTTAACTGTCAAAATTTCATATATATGTTACCGGCCAAACCCGATTTCAGGACAAACTAGTTTAGCCTAGGCTAAACTAGTTCGTCCTATACACGATCGGATGAACTGGTATAGCCTAGGCCAAACTAGTTCATCCTAAGACCAATAGGATAAATCAGTTTAGGCTAGGCCATACTAGTTTATCCTAAAATAAGTACGCACACACCCAGGATAAACTAGTTTTGCAATCAAGCTTTTTTTAGAACTTGCAGATCTGAACCAAGGCTCTGAAATATCATTAAGGGTTGGACTAAAGCAAAGGGGGCGCAGGACTTAGAAAATTTTTGCACCTATTTATTATTGTTTTATCGTAAAGATTACGCTAATATAAGCATGTTTTATAGGAACAACTTTTCTCTAAAATAAAAAATGGCCGAGATATTCGCCCTCAATACGTTAGGTAAAACGTAACCTAACGGCTAACCTAACCTAAACCTAGGTTAGGTTAGCCGTTAGGTTAGGTTAGGTTAGGTTTCTTAAAAAAAAAAACTACACAGAAATAGGAGCCGCAGGCTCCGTCGACGCGCACAGTTTATCCTGTGAGTATGCGTACTTACTTTAGGATGAACTAGTTTGGCCTAGCCTAAACTGATTTATCCTATTGGGCATAGGACGAACTAGTTTGGCCTAGGCTATACCAGTTCATCCTATCGTGTATAGTAAGAACTAGTTTAGCCTAGGCAAAACTAGTTTGTCCTGAAATCGGGTTTGGCCGGTAACATATACATGTGTAAAGATATTTAGAAACCAAGTAGGTTATGTGTTATTGATAAATTATTTTTAATCACAATACTATCTATGGTACTACAATTATAATAAAAGAGTGAATTCCCGTGCCCCCTAGTGGGGTATTTATTATGAATATATCTGTTTCACTGATCAATTTTCTTTATAACAATTATAATACCAATGCACAATTTATCTTAAATTTGATATGATACACTTAGCAAAATTAAAAAAATTACCTTTGTTAAGCTCTCATAAAATATTAATACAGTTACTTCAATCCAAAGTAAAAACTTTATTATCTCAATTTTGATATGTTACATTTAGCAAAATTAGAAAATAAATTTACCTTTGTTACGCTCTCATAAATATTAATACATTACGTCCAATTTAACGTAAAAACTTTATATTTAAACACACAGACCGCATGTGTACACCAATCGATATATATATAATATTAATTATTCCCGCGTATTTACGTATGTAACGATGTAATTGATCCAGGATCAAGCCTGATTTACATTTGCCGCTAATTTTAAGTAGAAATGGATATAATGGCGCAATGCGGACTGCTGAATTTTCATTGTTATTTAGTTTATAGTTTTATTATTAATTAAGTGTTGTAAGTTAGTTTACGTGGACATAAAGATTAAAAAGTTGTAACAGAAACTTTGAAAAAGGATTGGAGACATTAGTAAATTTAATAATCTACATTCTATACTAATATTATAAAGCTGGCGCTAATCTTGGGAACTACTGGTCTGATTTGAATAAATCTTTCGGCGTTAGATACGTAGCCCATTCATCGAGGAAGGCTATAGGCTATATATCATCTCGCTAAGACCAACAGTAGCGGAGCACTGCGGATAAAACCACGGAGCATAGCTAGTATTAAATATAGTGCCAACAACTCATTAAAATTCCCCAAAGGGCCTCTGCGTGTTGGACCTGTGTTCCCACGTAAGCCAATCAAAGGACCGGGTATCTTCCTTCTGGTGGTATCTGAGTATAATGGAGAGAAAAATGTAAGTATAGTGTTTAGTGTTGATCCTCAGAATATTGTAGAGCCAATTGTATAACATTCAACAAATCTTTCCAACTTAATAAATTTCCTTTCTAAAGCCCCAGATTAAACCATTTAAGTCGCTTTGGTGATTAACCTTATTCTTTTTGACTTATTTTATAAAATTAGTATAGATCACACCAACAAACTTTCCCCTCAAAGATAAGCCTGCCAATCACCACTTACATAACCCATAAACTCCAAAAACAATCCAGCGAGCCCCGGGAAAGTAATTTAAAGATTAAAAATTACTCCCAACTTGAAGTCCGGAGGAAAAATTAATAAAACGCAAAACGAGTCTTCAACCGCTCTAATGAGACGTCTTGGGATGGAAAGTGAAATTCAGAAGGGTTTTAAGTCAATTCTAACTTTAGTTTGACGTTAATATTACAGCTATTTTATGATATGACCTATTTTATGGCTAGCGAAAACGAGAAAAAACGTGGGAAAAACCATGAAAAGTGTAAAGGTGAAATTGGCATTATTTTATTGAAGGTTTACATTATATTATTATAATAACCATTAAAAACCTTCATTTAAACTAAAACTAACACAAAACTTGTTTATATAAACTTTTACAAGTATAGATAGTAGACATTTTTTATCTATGACTAATACAGTCAAATTTTGTGCACGCCTAACGCCAAAGTCTGGAAATTTAATTGAAGTGCAAAACCTGTACCACTTAAATATCTAAAAATTATAATACACATTCTATTCATTGAACAAAAAATATTAGTTTATATACTAGTACAGGATAAGGATCAAACCGACACCCTTACGCAAAGCTATACAAACAACTTATAACATATTTTGTAATCTAAGGTTACACCATACACTTGCGTGGGGGCCTGGACTTTGAATGCAATCAGCCCGATGCTCAAGGAATGGGTGGATAGGCGGTGGGGGTCGGTCAGTTACCGGCTTGTGCAGGTTCTGTCAGGGCACGGTTGCTTTGGCAGTTACCTGCACAGAATCGGTCGTGAACCGGCTCCCGCCTGCCATCATTGTAGCAGCCCTCAAGATACGGCTTTGCACACGCTTGCGGAATGCCCAGCATGGACAGACGAGCGTAGGTCTCTCGAGAGCCTGCTAGGGACAGACACACAGCTGACCCTGCGGGCTCTTGTAGAGACTATGGTCACTGGTGACACCGACCGTGCATGGAAGACCGTCGTCACTTTCTGTGCGACGGTTATGAAAAGAAAGGAGGACGCCGAAAGGGCCCGAGAGAACGACCCAGCGGCGGATCCTCTACGTCGGCGCAGACCCGGCAGGCGTAGGCGTCTTTATGACCAGCGCCAGCCGTAAACTACCTTAGAGAAAAAGCGCGGGGGGAGGTTTCCGTAGATACGCGCATACTATAGTTATGCTCGCGGCAAGGAAACCGGAGCCCCCCGCGGCGTAAGGTGGCTAGGTCCAGAAATGGAACGACGATATTATTTAATATCGTCGCCCATTGCCACTCCCGGACCTCGAAGGGCCGCCAAGAAGCGGCAGTCGCCACAGACGGCGGGGGTACAAGGCCTGGCTGTTAACCCCCGCCGTTCAAGACGATAGACGGCAACCGTTGGGTTTTAGTGGGTATGGCTTCGTGCGAGTCCCACATACCCCCTTGGACAGTAAAACTGGCGAGGGGGATGCGTAAAGGCATTTCCCAACGTAAAAAAAAAAAAAAAAAAAAAAAAAAAAAAAAAAAAAAAAAAAAAA
>CAJQZM010036067.1:6241-40745 GCA_907164665.1 Colias nastes
GAGCCTTATCTCTAGTTTACGCCATTTTCAACTTATCAAGTAGACTAGTTTGCTTTAATTAGAATAAACTCGTTAAAAGTAATATTTTATACAGTGATCTTATTTACCTTGATGCTATGTTTCCCCTAACTTTTTAGGATAAAAAAGTGTTAACCAATTTAAAGAGTTTGCGAACAGAAGGGAAATTGCTGTAATTTGTTATTAAACTTTGGAAATAAAGTTAGGTAAATAGGCTCTTAATCAAAGGGTTATAATTTTTTAACTGTATTTTTGTGTTACAAAATTTTATTATTGGTAGAGATTGAACTTTTTTTTAAACATAAAATATTATAATGTGTGAATGTTATTTTAATAAAAAAATAATGAATTAATGTATATGTATATTTCAAAAATAAAACATATGAACATTGAACATGTAGAGTTTGCTATAATTTTGATTTGTATGATAACAGTGTGTATTGTTCAATGTTCATAGTTTTATAATTATTGAATTCTTGGCGAAAGATAATATTATGTCGATCTCCATGATAAGAACAAAGGTGAAATATAAATTGATAACCCTTCATACATACTCTCATATTATATTGTTTTTGTAACTCACGGAAATTGTTGCGAAATGTTTTGTACAGATTAACATTTTATTAATTGAAAATAGTTTAAAGGAACTACTAGCTTTCCACCGGTGACTTCGCCCGATTTGTTTCTTTTTAAAACCTAATAAATTTTATAGTAAAACCTGTTTCGAGACTCGCTCCATCTATTTAAGAAAACCACATCAAAATCCGTTAGGTGGTTTTAAAGATTAATAAAGTCCATATTTTAGCACAAAATTTGATGGTCTTGATTTACGAATTAACATTGCCTCATTCATTAATACTCGTTTAATCTAAGATTGATACATTTAAATAATCTGTTGTAACCACTAGTAATACTACTGTTAGATATTCTAATAGTTGAGGAAGAATTTTGATTTCTGATTACTGAAGAACTAATATACTTATAAACACACTTCGATAAGCTTACCTATATGTTTGTATGTAACCGACTCCTTTAGATTCGATTTTGTCCATCTATAAAATATATCGATGACAATACAATAATTTCATGAAATTAGGCCTGTTTTTTTTAAGTTTTTTTTTATATAATCAATTTTTAGTTTTATTTATTGTCTAAAAAGTGCTATTTATTATTACCAAATCCGGTAAATTCAAGACATATATTACTAGACTTCTATAATAACTAGAAGTTAATTAACTTACCCTATGTCAACTGTCAAGTATTGATAACGTCTTATTATAAGGTTTCATAATAACATAACATTACCTATATAATAATCAATAGTTTACTTGAGAATGTTTACTACGTTTTAGAAGAAAAAATTGGACTCATTTTGAGTAATGTGTAAAAAATTTAGTTAAAAAAGGTACCTACTTCAGTTACTTTGGAGAGTATAAATAACTACGGAAGTGGTTTTCAAAGCTTTTCTTCCGTAAAGGCATGTACTGGAATTAAATTGTTATATTAAACAAAAGGTATGTTTAATACGTTTCACACATCCATGTAAATGATGGTAGAGTGGTGGTAACGTTAACAATCTTCCGTCCCGTAGTTTATTGAGAAACTGCGACAACAGGCAAAGATTATTTTACTACGACTTGAAGGTAGGTAGGTTCCCTTTTATATTAAGGTTTATAAGATAATAAAGGAATATTTAAAAATAATTACTTTTTAAAAGTCAATTGTGAATTAGGTACTACAATTATTTGAAAGTAAGTATATACTCGATTGACTTATAATTTAATTAAGCTGGTGGACGATATTATGGTTCTTTGTAATTACTAGTTTAGCCATATCTCGTAAATACGCAGATTTTACGCTTAATGCGAGAAAATCATTCATTTAGAAAATCACTCTTGCTCTCAAGATTCTTAAGATGATTAAGGCAAAGGTATAAGGCATAAAACCCTATGACAGATCTGCACCATACGACATTCTTTGATAATTGTTACAGCCTAGAAAAGTAAACTGTATAGATATACATCAGAGCACATTTGTTTAGAACTAACGTATTCAGTTGGTTACCTTGTTAAAGGACAGGTAAGTCTTGTATTACGTAGTTATGGTTATTTTGTGTTTTATTATATTATACCATTGTTCTTCTAGAAACCTCTATTAGATATATTTTCTTAATAACACGTAAATAATCAAATAATATAAAATGATAAATAATCAAATAATATATAATCATTCAAATAATATAAAATGGGCAACGGGTTGTATAAAATGTTTGTGAAAATTCATATGCATCATATGCATTATGCAGCGTAAATTTTAGGTTTAATACTTGCCAAAAAATAAAATTTATAAATCTATTTCTTTCATGGAATTACTTCTCTGTAATCAATTTAACAATTCGATATAATTTTAAAGTTGTTTCTCTGAAAGAACGCCGTGGACCTTGTTTTTCCGCTTTGTATAGATATTATTTAATATTTAGTCGCAATATTTAGTTAATTTTCAGCTTTTTTACGAAAAGTAATTAATTCTAAGTATTCTTATTATTAAAACCTTAATTAAAACATAATCAACCACTTCGTGCTGGCAGACAACTAAATCATGTAAACGTCAATCAATATCAATTAATTATCCTCATTAATTAATTATTATAATTATTAATCAATTTAGTACACCGTTCAATTAATTCATATTCTAAAAGGATTGATGTAATTTTGATTACACGTCATAGTAGATACATTCATATAGTACCTACTGCTACAGCTATAATAGACGTAGCATTTTTCTATTACTTTTTAGTAATTTAATATGTAAGCCAAATTAAAGGTAACATTTTATAAAGAATGGGCTTAGAACTTAAAAGTGATAGGTATACATTTTGATTTCTAACTAGATCGATATGGTCGCTTTTTGTATTGTGTTAATCCCTCTTATAACTAATAATATTGTCTTTTATGTGTTAAAGAAAATTATTTGCTAAGTTAGAAAATGTAGAGTCGCGAGTGTATCATCACTGTTTATCATTTTATTGTATCTACCTATAATGTAGATTAATATGGATTCCATGGGTATTTAAGGCTATTCGTCTAATCTGGATAGAAATACTGCCTGTTTCCTTTTCCTCTCCCAGTACATTTCTGAAAATTTTCATGAGCGGTGGTGATCGTTTACAATCCTTTAAAACCAAATACGACCTTTGATACACAACATTTAAGTCAAATTGCTTCGATATAGTTTTGGCGTAAGAAAACAAGGACAGGATATTATTAGGAATTATAAAGAATGGTTATTTTTATTGTGTTTCGCAATTGACGTGTTTTATGTAACTTCCCACAATTTTTATAATTAGCTGGAATGAGGGTCTTGAATCGTAAAAATGTGTTTCAAACTATGCCGAATAAATTATTTTATTTTGCTGTTTTTGAAGTGAAACGTCTTTAGAGTTTAGGCGCATTAAGAGTTCAATTTCAAGGTCGCGTCATGGCAACACCGTCACGTCACGAATCTTGCCATTATTTTGTATATTTTTTGTATCGCAAAAAATAATTAACATTAATTCATTGAGTTGTCAGTCGTTCAGTCGTTTAAAAAACGACCAAACAGGCCGTTCACAAAATTTAATTACCTACAGTTTTAAATTTTAAACAATAAGGTGATAATATATATGTAACCTATATATAAAAATGAAACCCGTTTCGCGTTGTCACGGCATCAGGGCTGAACCGATTTCGATAATTCTTTTTTTATTATATTCCTTGAAATACGAGGATGGTTCTTATGTAGAGAAAACGTAAATATGTACCACGGGCGAAGCCGGGGCGGACCGCTATTTATATTATATTTTCCGATGAATTTCTCAATAAAACGTGTGCTTATTTTACAGTAATTTACGATAAGTACCTACGTACTATTAAGTCGATTATAGGATTTGCCTTACACGTAGGTGAGATTTTATTGGAATAAACACAAAAAAATCTTACAATGTGCAAACAAACGTTTTAGATGACACTTTAACATGTGCGAAGTAGCGTCATACAGGTACGTGAACTACTAGTCATAGATAAGTAGGTACCTAAAATATCGTGAGGTTTATTTGACGCTATTTACCTTGAAAACGACTACACAGAAGTTGATGTAATTTTGCTACGTGTAACTTGAACTATTGACCAGAAGTTTAGTAGTTTAGTGAAAGTCTTCACAAAAATGGAGAGAATGCATGCAATTTGATTTGATAACATAGGTACCTACTAAATATTTTATTTCATTGCAAAAACTAAATAAAACTAAGAGCACTTCAAATTAATCATAGAAAATATAGTCAAAGTACCTATCTGCTTTTATCCTTTGAAAATATTATTATTACCCAGGACCATAATAACAATATTTTTCTTAATATCTATTTCTTCTAAATATTTAAATCTAGACTATGCATATCACGTGCATACAATTACTATTACATTGACCTTGACTTAATTGTATTATAAAATATAGCATAGACTTATAGTACCTATCAGTTTTTCCTTGACCACTCGGGTCAGTTTTACTATACCTACTCATAATAAACACGTATATGAAGCAAATATTTGTACAACCACTTATTACAACGGTAATGATCATAGGTATATTTGGTTTTTCTATTATAAATCACGTCATAGGTAACCGATTATATTATCATATTGATGATACAACTATTTTATAAAACGGCGTTGAAGGTCAATGTTAAAATAGATAATATGGAATACGGTAACATTATTAAACCATGAAAATTGTTCTTTGTTATCATTATTTTTCCTGGCTTAAATCGTTAGAATTTTTGAGCTTTTTATGGAATATAGGCCTATATGAACCTACATGTGCCCTGGAAAAGAGCATTAAAATTAACAATTCAATTAAGAAAATCCTTCAAACCATTGAAAATTGTAATCAATTTGGTCCTCGATAATATTTACGACCAATTCAAGTAAAAAGTTACGAATAGAGCCGAATATATCGTTGCCTACTATAATATAAATTACAAGAAGTGCAACCGAATTTAAAACCACTCCCTCCGGCCTCCTCTCATTACTTCAAATCATTTTTGTGCTCGCTTTAAAAGGCAGAAACACTTAAATCTCCTTCCTCCGCACTGATATACTCTACGTCTTTACATTTTTCTATTACTATTTTATTCACTCTCAAGAGTAAACTTAGAGTTTGTGAACTTCTTCCATAAATTCTTACCATACAGCTTCATACTTTATTTTCCTGCTCTCACATATTATCTTGATATAGGTATTAAGGTATATTACTAAACTATAAACCTTAAATACTATTGATTAAACATTTAATAATGTAATAATACATATCGCATGTCAATAATTATAAGGAGTAACTTAATACTATTGAATATCATTAACCTATAAGATTTCTGATCAAAGGCCAAGTATGGCTGATATGTATAATTTATAATTAATTCGTTAATTGTTTTTAATTAAACTGCCTCTAAAATCCAACATTTTATGTGCCCAAAATTAGAGGTACAAATAATTAAAACTTGTTGATATATAACTTAAATTTTCCCCTTTTTAATGACTAATTCAGAGCATAAAGATTCTGAGGTTTTGTATGACTTTATATAATAAGGAAGGAAGGAAGGATATTTCAATATTATTATTGAAGGCTGTTTATTTTTATGTTCTTGGAATAATAACTTTAAAGTTTAAAGCATCGTAATACAAATGGCTTGACTGAAAATGAAATATTGATGAAATATTTGATAATTATTTAAATATTTAATTTCAACAATTTTCAAACATAAAATATGTAGGTACTACACGAAAATATGCAATATACAACTCATCCATCGAAGTACCTGTATAAAGAATAAATTATCTACAGGACATAGAAGTATTATAAGTGTCATATTTACCCAGCTATATAAACTACAATATTATAATTGCAATGCCATTTAACTTTTGATCTCCATCCCTATTAGTACCTACATAACATACTAGATAATCTATACCACTATTTTTTAATCAGTACAAAAAATTTTACAGGGTGTTAAGTATCTTTAACCAATCATATTTGTGTAAGAAATAATTAAAAACACTAACAAACAGAAATGTCCCAAAATTGTCCACATAAATATATAAAAATTGTTAAACCTATAATTTAATCAATGACCCACACTAGGTATTGTGTTGTAATTTTCTAGCGTACGATTTCGAGTAGGTCCGCGGCACAGCTCCATTGATAAATTCCGGCAAACTCGCGTCGAAGCTCGCCATCCTTCACCCCGCCACCCCCTTTCCCTCTGCGGCCTGCGCCCGCGTCGCACCCCAACGGCCCCCCGCCCCAACGCGACAAACAGTGCCAAATTGTTAGCGGAAGTGAAAACTTGCTTTTTTTCGTCGCGTTTGTTTACGTTTTTCCCGGTACGATGTTATATCAATTCACATCACGGGATTATGTACCTACTTATGCTTCGTGCGTTCTTTTTGAGTGGGGAAAATGCGAGTGCAGCAGTACGTATGTACAGATAAGAGTACCCGAGTCCCGAACGCTCGATCGCCAAATGTACGAACCGTGGTAAATGCTTACCAGCAGGCGTTGTCACAAAATGTTTACGTGTAATGTACTAGCGTATTTTGAAGAGGATCATCGACGTAGTACGAATGTCGAAAAACGCTGCGGTTCATGAATTTCTCACAGCGGAGTTTGGAAGTGAGTGGATCGGTCGAGGCGGGCCTGCAGCTTGGCCTCCTCGCTCACCTGATCTCACACCCTTGGACCTCTTTTTGTGGAGTGAAATTAAGTGAACAAAAGTGAGCCGGTGGTATTTCTTTAGAAATTTGCGGCACGAATTAAGGGGGGGGAGGGGAGGGAAAGGGAGGGGGGAGGTAAGGGGAGACCCCCTATAAAGTGGGGGGGTGCGGAAACCCCCCCTTCTATTTTTTTATATTTTTTTTGAGATTATATTTATACTAGCTTACCGCCCGCGGCTTCGCCCGCTTTGACTTAAACCTAATAAATTATATACTAAAACCTTCCTCTTGAATCACTCTACCTATTAAAAAACACCGCATCAAAATCCGTTGCGTAGTTTGAAAGATTTAAGCATACAAAGGGACATAGGGATAGAGAAAGTGACTTTGTTTTATACTATGTAGTGATGTAGTTAGAAATATAACGAAGATTATGGGCTTTCTTGACTGCTCCGGCGCTGCAGAACGTGGCGCTTGCCCCCGTGTACCTACCTCGTTGCAGGCAGGAGTCTTCACTCGCCTTCGTAGCTTCGGCTTTTTGGTCGCCTTTGGCGACCAGCCTCAGCCACTCCGGCTCGCTTGACTCTGCCTGCTCCTCAGCACACGCGGGCGCCACGCTCCTCCGCGCCTCCGACTTTTTTTATACACTCTAGTGTATGACAGACAAGTACCACGTGGAATCGGGGTGGACAGATTCGGTTCTGTGATTAACAATTTGTGTGCAATATACATACAATAAAAACATTTTTTTTAAATAATTATTTATTCACATCTTGTATACATGTTTGATACAATTTACAATGGCAATGAATGGATCCATTTTATTTTTTTCCACCCATCGTCTCCACATATTCTATAATATTATCACCGAAGTTTGCTGGGTGGTTATAGTTATCTTTTTTAAAAAATCTTTTTACAACATGCCACTGGGACTCAAATGGGTCAGAGGCAACAAATGGGTTGTCTGGGTCTGAGTGATTAACTTTTTTATGAACATACCCATATTGCCCCAAACAATCATATGCTCGCCAATAATCCGTATGAATTGTTGTCCCCTCAGCAACATGCTTTTGAATGAACTATGGTTTTTAATATGTACATTATGACATTTGTTATCTCTTTCAAACACAATTCTTGTAGTTTTGTCAATGTAACTCAAACAATTTTGAACATAATCTCAAAAATTAAAAAAAAAAATTCTCTGTAATTACACGTTTCCGCACGAAAAGCCGCTAATGTATGTTTCGGGGCATCATTATCGATCGATAAAAATTAAAATCGCGCCGAAATTCGTGCCGCACGTTTCTAAAGTCAACCCGAGCCGGTTAGTGTCGAACACGGAACAATTAAAACAGCGCATATTGGATGAAGTGAAAAGACAAAAAAACGTACTTCTCTCGTTAAAAAACAATTTAATAAAACGTGCACGTCTGTGTATTGACAATGGTGGTGGACATTTTGAAGGACAATTGAAATACTTGTAAGGTTAGTTAAGATATTATCTTCATATTATCTGTACTTTATGTGTCTCTATTTCTTTTGTGTGTGCAATAAATAATTAAATAAATAAATTAAATAAATACCAGCTGATTCTAACTTCTTAAGGGCAAGCTCCCTAAATTTTATGTGAATTTGCATCAATATTCTGAAACAGTCACACATACAATCAAAATGGAAATTTAGTATATGATTTATTGGGTCTTTTTCTTTCGATGTACAAGACAGAAACATAATTGTAACATTTTCGCTCGATTCAATTTTTATTCAAAAATGATGCCTTTTTTAAGGATTATTACATTTTTTTTAAGATTTACTTGAACTTTATGTCTAAAATAAATGTTAACAGTAAGAAAATAGAGTTTACTATTGAAGACCAAGATATTTTTTCTCTAGATCAATTATTACTTTAGTTATAAACGAAATAAGAATTGAGACTTACTTTTCGAGCTCGAACGCGATCAAAGAGCGCACGCGATATTCAACTTTATTACGGCTGTATTAGCGTCTAGTACCGTAACCGGTCTCTCAGTGCCAGAAATGAGAAAGGGAGCCTCCTCTTAAATACGCCAAAATCGTTTTTTCTTTCAATACAGATTAGGTATTGTAAAAACAGCTGATTCTAACTTCTTAAATACGCCAAGATCGTTTTTTCTTTCAATACAGATTAGGTATTGTAAATACAGCTGATTCTAACTTCTTAAGTACGCCAAAATCGTTTTTTCTTTCAATACAGAATAGCTTATTTTATTTTGATATTGTTTGTTTTGTAATTACATACCTACGTACCTATTTAATTTATTGTAAAAAAGTAATTATGCCCGTCCTAAGCCCGGATGAAGTATGAAGGGGAGATTTGAATTTAGGAAATTAAAATAAATAAAGTTAGTAACTACCTACATGTCTTGTTTCATTTTATTGTCTAAGGTTAGGTAATACCAAGGTAATACTATCAACGAATAAGTCAATGAACTCTGCAATGTGTCTATGATTTTAGTGAGACTTTCTTAAATAAACAAATGATTATATCTCTGCTATTTATCGATATTATGTAATTCTTACATCAAACATATGATAATAATGTATTCGCTAACATGTCCTTAAAGTTTTTGTACTGATTAAAAACTAGTGGTGTATAATAAACAATTCATTATGTAAATGTTTAAAAATCACATAAAACAAATTAAGACACTTGTGTTATGATTTTTATGATGTTTTGAACCCTGTTCATTACTGTTGTACAATACGAAGATCAGAAAATTTGCTAATACATTTCTACAATTTTCAGTTACAATGGAAAATCTACCGCACCATCCGTTGATAGAAATATCAGCTGACGACGTTAGTAAAGCGAGAGAGTTTTATGGAATTAATGACGTGAACAGAATAAAGGAAAGTCTAGACGCTATAGACGAATGGTGCAAGAAACAAGACCATTTATCAGAGGCTTGCAAAGCATTAAGTAAGTTTACAGGAAAAGTTTAGTGATAAAATTCCGTTTTGGCGTTGGCACATTATGTCAATGCCTTTGTTTATTTGAACAAAGATTTAATGAAAGAATACTCTATATTAAACTAGGCATATTTAATAATCTGAACTTATATTATAAAGCTGAAGATTTTGTTTGTTTGCTTGAATGCGCTTAGGTATCTCAGGAACACGGGTCCAATTTGAACTGTTAGATAGTCCATTTATCGAGCTATAATATATTGTCATCACGCTAAGTAAAGTCCAATAAGAGCGGCACGATACGGGTAAAGTCCAATAGGAGCGGAACAATGCGGGTAAAACCGTGAGGCAGAGGCATTTGCATTAGACTTTTGATTAAAATTTAATAAACGTAATAAAACAATCATTATGTTCATAGAAAATATTTTAATGTAGTCGGAACAATCGTAATGAAACAATTCATGTAGCTAATATAATTATGGTAATTATGCTAGTATAATTTATTGTCCGTTTGGAAAATTTAACAATAATTTATAAACGCTAAATTGAATTAAGTGTTAATAATTTCATTCGCATGATTATTCAAAAAATAGTCTAAAGGGTTTAAATTTATATAGGCTTTTTCTGTTTGTTCAATATTGATATTGCTGCAATAATGTTGTTGTTACACTAATAAAAATCATCGTTTTTTTAAAGCGGGCAAAAGTCTCCAGTCCTTGTGAAGGTGCCGACTTTATTTCAAACTTAAACTTGAATAAATAAATGGGATACAGTCGCAGAATATTTCTCATCATTGCGTCAAGACGTTAACGTTAGGGCTTATTTATTATTCAATAAAATTTAATTTCAGATCGGAACATTCTAGAAAGAATATTGATTCTGTCTCGAGGATCTGTGGAAGCTACAAAGATTAAAATAGACAAAATGTTCACATCAAGAGCCATGATGCCGGAATTATGTATGAACCGAAGTGTGGAGGAATTTGAACCGCTTTGGGATTATGGGTACATTTTATTCTTGTTTGCTACATAATTTATTACAATATTTAGATTTAATTTTTATGATTAAAGTATAATAAAAACATGTAGTTTAGAATCCATATGCAGTATTTTTTACGTATCACGGATACACGTGTAGATATTATTATAATTCTTACAAATGTGAGTATAATGAGCATACCTTAGTTTTCATTATAGCTATCTTTCATGAAGTTTTTTTACATTATTAATTGTAAGCCTGCATGTAAATATGTAGTTCGCGCCTTTGAATAGTGAATTACAAATATTGTTTTTGTTATGTCAATTTGAAAGTGGTGTTAAAATTAGTTTTTTTTTTTGGCAATTTTTTTAATAATTACCTTATAGCAATGCACGATATTAAGATTCTCTTTTCATATAGTAAATGGTAATGGATTCAAATCATTGCTAATATTAGTGCGTGTTGGAATAGCAAACATGCTTCTACTCAACTCCACAAACTATTTTCCGTATTAGCATAGAAAATTGTCTATTTAATAGGAAATAATGCAGTTATTTTATTTACATGGTGTTTACAGACTGTACGTGCCACTTCCAAAGCTGTACAAGATGGATCAATCCAGGGTGATGGTGACACAGTTTCTTTCGGAGAAATTAGAACAATTTAGCTTGTTGTCATACTTTCGGTATGCTTTTATGGTAAGCTTTTTTCTTTTAGCTCGATTAATCTAATATTTCTATTCTAATATATATTATAATAGATATATATTATAAAGGCGAAAGTTTGTAAGGATGTATGGATGTATGGATGTTTGTTACTCTTTCACGTAAAAACTACTGAACCGATTACAATGAAATTTAGCACACATATAGAGGGTAACTTGGATTAACACATAGGATAGTTTTTATCCCGGAAATCCCACGGGAACGGGAACTATGCGGGTTTTCCTTTGCAAACGCGGGCGAAGCCGCGGGCGGAAATCTAGTAATTAGATATTTCAGAAATAAGTCAAGCCGAACGAATTTCTGTGTTGTCTGTCCATTGTAACTAGCGCACCAATATACTCACCGACCGCACAAATAATGATTTGAAAAAGAAAATAAAGTATCAACTATATTTTATACGTAACTAAAATACAGTATCAACTATATATTTTAATACATATCTACAATATTTTTAATTGAAGTTTTGTACATTTTATACGAATTTTTACAAGTGGACTAACGTAGAGCTTACATAGAGAGTCATATCCTTCTTCATTAACCGATTTAAAAAAAGGAGGAGGTCCTTTTTATGCTATAAGGCATCGCTTAAATTCTATTATACTAAAGTGTGTAATCAATTACATTTTCTTTCTTTTCCAGATTGGAGAATACAGGTTGCACTACGATTATTGTTTATCAGAAAGATATATCATCGATCTATCGAATATTCACATTGGGCTGCTTACAAAAGTAAACCCTATACTGGTGAAGAAAGCAGAAGTATTATGTACTGTAAGTTTACTTGCATATTATTAATAAATAATAATAAGCTGCTCTAGCAGACGTTGTTCTGTCTTGTTGCCCCTTTTTTGTGACTTAAAAAAAACGTTTAAAAATAGTTGAGGTTATTGGTCGAGCCGTTCTCGAGTATTACGCTTAGCAACACCATTTGACGATTTTAAGCTATTGCATAGCTTCTATTGCGGGCCTTGAGCGCGGGGACCGAATCGAGAAATTTCGTAACGAAAAACCTCACGCTCCCCCACTCCGACGGGCGGAGGTGTGGCTTGAAGGTGTGGAGGAAGGAAGGTGGAATTCCTCCATCGAAAAAGGAAGAATTCTCGACCAGTCTACTCGACTGGCCGGCCGTTAAGGCCTCAATGGATGATGTCGGAAAGTTGTATATATAGCTCTGTAGCGAAAAAATTTCGCTTGCGCGATTCAGAGCGAGGTGTCGCTACAAAGGCAATAGCATGCAATAGCTTTACCGCGGCAGTCCCCGAGTGCCACACGTCGTTTTTTTTATTAAATAGATTAGATCTAAGTAGGTATACTTCATAAATTAATAATGACCTATAATATTATGTTGCTTCTATATTCACAGTTCATACCTAGTAGGTTAGATACCTTAATACTATTCATGAAAAAAATTAAACAAATCAAAACAATTTAATATTACCGCGTGCGCCGTGCTCTGTTAGACTGTGTGACAGGATGCAACGTGTTTTCACGAATCAAAAGTAAGTTTTTCGACAATTTTTTATTAAATGTTTACGTAGTCTTAAAAGGATGATAGAAATCTGAATGTTTGCATATCCATGCTTGATTAGAGTGATTGTGCATTGCTCATAATCATTTTTATGTAGCACGTTCCGTTTTAAAGTTTTGTTGCATGTTTTGATAAAAATGTAGACGTGTACAAAAGTAACATAGCTCTATGGGTACAAAAGTAACATATTACTTTCGTCTCTGTAATGATTAAATTTTCTATCGTATTTTTAATGTGCATCTTTACTTCAACAGAATGCCGCGACAACGCATAGGAACTACTGAACGAGGAATTACTGACACGGAAGTGTATCGAAAAACGGCTAAGCGGCATTTGAAAGATGGTGCAACAATTAGAGGCCTTGCAAAAAATATAATGTTTTGCATGTAACATTAAATAGATTTATAAAAAAAATAAAAGCCAGTAATACTAGTGCAGTTGTGAGCTACCGTTGCGTCAATCGAGTGCTCTGCAGAGTATTTTGGGTCATCTCCATCTGAAGTACGTAAACTGGCATGCGAGTTAGCGATTAAAAATAGAAAAAGATTTTTGAGAAACAAACAGAAAAGGCACACGATAATCCAATGGCGGGTAAGCAATGGTTTTTTGACGGGGTTTTTTAAATGACTCCCGAGCCTGCTTTGAGATATTATCCTGAAGGAACAAGTCTGTCGCGGGCTTCAAGTTTCAACGAGCATAATGTGAATAATTTTTTTGATAACCTTGCTGAGGTAATTGATAGGTACCAGGTACCATTAGGCAAAAGATATCTGGAATATGGACGAGACCGGAGTGACCACTGTCTAAAAACCTAGCAAAATTGTAGCTCAAAAAGGGATTAAACAAGCAGGTGCCAAACCTCGGCAGAGCCTGGAAAATAAGTAACTGTTGCTGTTGTCATTAATGCTCGAGGAGGACACATCCCGCCTTTTTAGGGTTCCGTAGCCAAAATGGCAAAAACGGAACCCTTATAGTTTCGTCATGTCCGTCTGTCCGTCTGTCCGTCTGTCCGTCTGTCACAGCCGATTTACTCGGAAACTATAAGTACTACAGTGATGAAATTTGATGGGAATATGTGTTGTATGAACCGCTACAAAAATATGACACTAAATAGTAAAAAAAAGAATTGGGGGTGGGGCCCCCCATACATGTAACTGAGGGATGAAATTTTTTTTTTCGATGTACATACCCGTGTGGGGTATCAATGGAAAGGTCTTTTAAAATGATATAAAGTTTTCTAAAAAACATTTTTCTTAAAGTGAACGGTTTTTGAGATATCAGCTCTCAAAGTCGTAAAAAGTATGTCCCCCCCCCTCTTTTTTTATAACTACGGGGTATAAAATTCTAAAAAAAATAGAGGTGATGCATGCTAATTAACTCTTTCAACGATTTTTGGTTTGATCAAAGTATCTCTTATAGTTTTTGAGATAGGTTGATTTAACTGTAATTTATTATATTTGCTGCTACGGAACCCTTTGTGCGCGAGCCCGACTCGCACTTGGCCGGTTTTATTTCGTATTGCCACTGAAACGATTTCAAGACCATATGATACGTGAGGGTCCTGTTGGTTGTGCTAGAGCTGGGAATGCTAGTGGATGGATGCAAGATGCAGAATTTTTAAGCATACAAGAATGGTTAACTTACTTAAACTATTTTTTTTTATTGATTTGTTTTGTTGAAGTATAATATTTAAAATACAAAAGTTGATTTGTGTTATTATAATACAAAGTCTATTAATAAATAATTTGTTGATTTACCATGATAATAATTATTGTATTAATTACCAATCCCTTTGTCCTGTTACTTTCGACCCACACCGTGTTTCTTTCGACCTGCCTACGGGGTCGAAAGTAACAACTGACAATTTTTTTTAAATCTCGTTTATTATTATAAAACACAATATAATATAATAAATCGAGTTGCTAATGTAAAGAATATAAACTGAATTTATATATGGTTATATTAATTTAATGATAACAGTAACACCCAGTCAAAAATCAAGGTACAAGTACAAAGTGTTACTTTTGTACCCGGTCTCCCCTACACGTGTCTGAAATAAAAATATATAAAAAATAGGTCAGTTCAAGGAGAATAACCAAAAGCTATGCAAAAACTTAAAAATATAATAATTACAATTATATGAAATAATTAGTACTTTTTAGTGAATCTACGCAATAGAATATTGTTTCAAAGATTCTCATAAGATAACAGCTGTTATTTTTTAACTATGTATTCAGAAACGAATAACAAGTAGGTACCTAATAACATGAGCCAGATAGTATTGCATCACACTATAAAATATGGTATCATAATTCAAATGAAATATATTCCGATAATTTAAATTAAAATAAATAATTTTAACGAATCACTTTATTTAAACCTCAAGATTGTATGATTACTTTTTCAGCAGCCGATCCACTTAAAGTTCTGCAGATGACACTCATAATGTGAAATGCATCAGCTCCATACTCCAAAATAAATCCTGTAAACAAACACAAATCCATTTAATTTTCAGGAAGGTTTCGGTACAAAAATAAAAGGCATTCACTTACTGAACGCGCCATCCTTCGTGGACAGGATTGTTTTTCTCATAAAGCAAGGTCTTAAGGAAAAGGTAGCGAGTCGGCTACACGTGCATAATTCATACGCCGACCTACATAAGCATATACCGAAAGAAATACTGCCAAAGGACTACGAGGGCGACGGCCCGAGTATATCTAAATTAGCAGGTAATGATACAAAACACCTAACTAATGCAAAGCCCGAATAACAATTTTGTTACATTCTCAACAGAGATATCAGGGGGTTACCATGATGTCTTAAAATATTATAGTAGTAACTTACCATGGTTAAAGCAGTTTTATTTCCAGTGTGGAAAAAGGATACTCCCCAAACTGGAAATAATAGTGCTTTAAGGCATCATGGTAACCATACAGGAATGCAGGATTATCGGTACAGTAGATAGGGTTTTATAACTAAAATTGCTCGGAAGTTTAAAGGCTTCGTTATTTTGGCTACAAACTTGAGCCCTATTTACTATGAAGTTTTTGTTCTTGCAAGAAGCTTCAATGTGTCACAAGCTACTATTGTTTTGTGGGTTATAAGCAATGTGCAAAGGACTGGAAGGGTCCTGATAATGAAATTGAAACAGAATATAAAACTTATTAGTAGTTGATTCAGATGTATTATTATTTTGTGAATGTCTATTGATATTTATTGATTAGCTAATTTATCCGACTGCGAAAGAGGCGAGATTTTTTCGAGTGTAGATATTTATGTATGTTCTACTTTGGCATGCCCTACAGATAAAACTGCTGGACGGATTTTGACTTATGACTTATGAGATGTTATTGTAGTCATCTCAATTATGATAGTGGCATAGGCTAAAAAAATTCGCAGTCGGGTTTTTTGTTGTTTATAATAATAATTCTTGTTTGAAATTGACAAAAACCTGTTTACTTATTTCATGATATCATTTATTCTAGAACAATGGAAAGAAATGCTAAGAACGGAAGAAGCGAGGCAGATAATAAAAGACAGCGACAAATTGGTAACTGACGAGTCTCGACGCAACACGTCAAAGTTCAACGAAGAGTATTTAGGAATGCCAGGATCGTTTAGGAAATTGAACGTAGATTAATCTAGGAATAAACACGTATTATTTATGGTGGTGTTAATGTAAATAAATTTGTTGTAAGTTAAAAGGTGTTTTATTGAACGTTGAAATTCATAATGTTGAGATTTAAATTTAAAAAAAAATATACTTATATAATATACGTGCGCGTCTGCTACATCTTATAGATACTACTGGAGAATAAGTTCACTTTAATATAACAATTTTTACTTGTAATTTCTAAACATTGTAATTAAATGTTTTATTAATAATCATATTATTCACTATTCATAATAATAATATTATACTTACTCGCTTCTTACAATTTAACCATATTTTTATGTTACGAAAAATAAGAAATTCCAAAGTTTATTTAAAACTGCTACAAACTGAGCATCGCTTAAAACATATTTTAGGAGGCGTATCATGAGATGAACTTTCGATACACTTTTAAATTCTTTGACCCTCTGGTTTTGACGTCATCATACATAATTTATTATCGCCCACTCGGCACCTATCTGATCACATGATACATTTTATATTAAATAATAATGAACAAGCGATGAGGTAAGGTAGATAACTGCAAAATAATTGTTAAGACTAAAACAATTCACTACTAAAACTACTAGGTAGTTACTTAGGTACAGAAGGAAAAATAAAATTGGACTTTTCTTAGATATTTCATAATAATATTATTTTATCATGCTAACAAATTATTAGTTCAGAGTGAGAGAGAGAGAGAGAGTTGTGCCTACTTTATTACTAGTATTAATTATATTCATCGATATATTATAAGGAATGTCAATTAAAAAAAATATCCACGTATAATGGCGATTCAAATGCGTTTAAGAAAAAGTAGAGTCGATGAAAGAAATGTTTGAGTTAGAAATAAGCACAGAAATAAGTAATGTTTTATTGAGTCTGATTTTAGTGTCATTCTATCATAGCTGTATGTCATAGAAAAGAAACACACACAAATATTATGTACAGGAAAATGATATAAGCTTACTGCGTAGTAAATCTTTGATCCGCTATAGAAGGTAACAAAAACTGACAAAAAAATTGGTTGTCTGTAAAGTCGGTTTACTGACGATAGTTGAACGTGACAACGTCCGATTGTGCTTCTTTGTCGCTCGTTCCGCGCTCTCGCTCGCACTTCAAGCCTTACATGGAACGCCTCAAATGAGTCAGAGCGAGGTAACGCCGCATGAGTCATGTTTTTTCGTGCGTGCAGCCGGCTTTATCGAATTATAAGACTTTGTCACGTCAAAAAGCTTGATTTTAATTTTAATTTCTAGTGACGCAAACATTCTTAGTAACTTAAATTGTGGGAACATTATGTTGATTATTTAATAAAAACGTGTATTATTTAATTAAAAATATTTCAAGTCCCATAAAATTTAGGGACGATTTCTCCGCTTGCGAATAATGTTCCTGATAGCTTATTTGATACCTTTATGAAAAATTTTATACATTATCTACCTAACTGATAGATACGCTAAGCTGATCATTTCAAGTAGCTGTAAAACGGATTGTATTCTAGATCTGTCTTAGAAACCTACTTTTAATACTTGGTTACCATTTTAATCTTAGCACGCTGAACTATCTAAATTTTGTCTATTACATAATAAATAACTATGTATTAGTATTTGAACATATTTTTATGCAAGTGAGTTTGTATTTGTATTAAAGTCTACATATTAAAAAAAAATGAACATGTTTTAATATAGATAGGACAAGCGTATGACGATATATATTTTAGATATTTTTTACCCAAACTTGTATCTCAATAAAAAATGTAGCTAATGGCGTAGGTTGTTAAAAATCACGTGGATTTTTAAAGACTACTAAACTGGGGCCCTAGTCGAATTCACAGCAACCACTACTCAATACTCTATTAATTCACATATTATAATCAATATTTAGCGCTTTGAATGTATAGAAAAAGTGTTCCTATAAATTTAGTTTACATTTTCTAGGTAATAAAAAGCTTATTTATGGTTTAGGTAATTTAAAGAGCACAAAGTATTTCACAACAATAGATATGGTTTTTCAGCGAATAAGGTTTTTAAATGTAATTATTGCTCCAGAAAACTTACCTAAACACGGAAATTTCATGTATTACAAACAGACTATTGTAAACTGAGAAAAAAAAATGTTACGACAATCACAGTCATGGCACATTGATACAAATACATTTTATTTTATCACAATCGATTTTAAAGTTTACTTTGAAGGCATTGACATTTGTGGCAAATACAATCCCACCAAAAACATTTTCATGTAAAATGTAGCCAAGACGAGCCCATATGACTCGCACTGTCAAAAAGTTATCAGATCTCATGACGTAGAGCCAAGCTTCTAACACTACACGCCCTAACTCTACAAGGCCTAACTTCACAAACTCTACACCTTAGTCAAAATATGTGGCTTGGCCATTTCGCTACATTCACATCGGCGTAAGGTGAAAAATTAATTCACTGTTCATTACTTTTGTGTTATACAATAGTTCTTGTAGTAACGAACGGCCAAGCCACATATTTTGACTAAGGTGTAGAGTTTGTGAATTTAGGCCTTGTAGAGTTAGGGCGTGTAGTGTTAGAAGCTTGGCTCTACATGAGATCTGATAACTTTTTGACAGTGCGAGTCATATGGGCTCGTCTTGGCAACATTTTACATGAAAATGTTTTTGGTGGGATTTCATTTCTTTTTGTAAGTTGTTTGTAACAAAATTTTTTTTCATTTTTTTCTTCTTTTTTTGGGGTGTATTTCTTGCACATCAGAGACGCCTTTTTTTATAGCCCACTCTCTTTTCAAGGACAATTTTTTTTTATTTTTAGCTACTGTGTGGACGTAAGAGGCAGGAGACGTTCGCAAAACTTCTATTCATTCATATTTATATGATCTGATCTGAAGTATATGTCTCAATATATTATGTCGATTAAATTTTTAATTTTTTTTTTAACAAGGAGTACCTATACATATATATATCTAGGGGAACCAAGTTTTAGATTATTAGATTAGACCTCTAGCGTCATCAAAATTTAATTTAAAATTACAGGTCTCATACAAACTCCCATCCCCTAGTTTAAGGGGTTGGGGATGAAAGTTACAAGTTTTATAATTTTTTTGTTGTTTGTGTGCTAGTGTGTTTGTGTACTAGCTTACATACAAAATTTCAGCTTTCTAGGACATTAGGAAATACCTTAAGAATTTTGATGATCATCAGTGAGTCAGTGACGAAATTAGCGTTTTTTAGATATAAATAAAAGCTAATGTAATTAAAACTTAATATGTTCAATAAGTCCGCTATTGACAATATATCCCGAAAATTTTGTTGATCTAGCATAATCCAAACCCAAGTTATGAGGGTTCAAAAAAACGTCGAAGCGCTTCGAGAAAAGGTAGGTAGTGCCCGTGCGCTTCGCTTTCGCTTGGCTCGTCTTGGCGGGGGCACTACCGTGCCCCCAGATGTTATGTGATAAAAAAAATATTTTGTTTGAATTGTAGTTTATATCAATATACACTAACAATAAATAATCAATGTAAAGAATAATTAATAAATTTATCCGATAAAGAAAGAAAATACGCTATAGAATAAATAAAATGTTAACTGTTTAAAATTTGTGTTATTCTTTATACGTTCAGTGGGTAGGTAAAGCAAAATAAATCTGAATAAATATAAAAAAAAAACAATCTCGTTATTCCTCTGTATACTCCAAAATATTGGAGATCCCTTAAATAAAACGGGTGGACTAGCTGAATTTTGATAATGCGTGCCGTATAGTGCATACGTACAATAACATTATTAATTATTATTAAAGCACTAATTGTTTGAAATCTATCTCTCCCTCTCTCTCTCTCTCGTTCCTTTCCATTTTCACGGTGACGGTCATAATAGCTAATAACCAACTAGCTTACCGTCCGCGGCTTCGCCCGCTTTGTCTGAAACCCAATAAATTATATACTAAAACCCGCATCAAAAACCGTTGCGTAGTTTAAAAGATTTATACATACAAAGGGACATAGGGACAGAGAAAGCGACTTTGTTTTATACTATGTAGTGATTAAAGATTAGAACAAACTACACGAAATGTTCTTTTACTTATATTTGGAAAAGTCTAAGGTAAATAGTCAACTCTGCTCTATTATAATATGTATTTATTTATTTACTGTATTAAACCACCAGTACAATGCATCAGCATTAGCATGCAAGCGTAGGGTGAACGGGTACCTATTAGGGAAGCGCGTACCATCTTAGACCACATCTTAGCTTTCCATCAGGCGAGATTGTGGTCAAGCGTTTCCCTATTTACAATAAAAAAATGCAAAATTGCGTGTAAAAGGTAGGTATGTGTGTATTCATGGTAACAAGATAATGTGAACAATTATATTTTATAATAGACGTCTACTTTGTTGCTAATGTAAATAGACTAGATAGGGAAAAAATTAATAATAATAATAAGGAGTAGGTATAAAATTGCAGTTCTGATACCTATAGAAATGTTTATTTAGAATCTCCTCCGATTTCGTCATCGACATAATAAGATTACTAAGTGAATTGTTTTTTTAGGGTTCCGTACCCAAAGGGTAAAACGGGACCCTATTACTAAGCCGCTGTCTGTCTGTACTCTGTCTCCAGGGTGTATCTCAGAAACCGTGATCATATAGATCATATTTAAAGCTTATAAAATCCCTTGTGAATTTATTTTAAAACACATGCAATTAAAATGAAACATTGAAAATATTGAGGTCATATTAAATCATTATAATTTTATCATATCATTTAGAGTGGGAGTCGAGCATTGCTTCGGCACGAAATGGGTCAAGCGCGCACCGGGGAAGTTACCACACCCTCACAGAAAACCGGCGTGAAATGGTGGCATATTAACAGTATGCTACCGTGTTTCGTACGGTGAGTGAGGGGTCCGGAGGCCCAAAAACAACCCCCAAATATGAACGCGGTATTATCAGGCAGAATACCCCAGGAGGGTACCGGCACCTGCGGTGCAGGAGAATCCCTCCCGCAGCGCCTGCGCTGCGGCAGCCCGTCGTATTCTGGGGCGGGCATAATTCCGCTCGGTCATGTGCCAAGGGGTTCGCAGAGCAAGTGAAGAAAATTACCCCCCTCCACTCTTACGGTGGACTTTTGTAACATCCGGGGGCTGCACACTAATTTAAACGCCGTCCACTACCATCTTGAGACGGCTAAGCCGGCCTTGCTCTTCCTGACTGAGACTCAGATATCAACTCCGGCCGACGTATCTTATCTCACATACCCTGGTTTTAAGCTGGAGCATACTTTTGCACCGCGTGCCGGGGTATGCGCATACGTTAGGGAGGATATCTGTTGTCGACGTCTTGGCACCCTTGAAGGATCTGTCCATTATCGGGCTGCATATTGACTGCGAATCTTCTATTATATTAAATCGATTGCTAATAAAATTAACCTCACGCAACCAGTGGAACAGGCGGGTTTCTGTTCAGGTTTTAGTACAATCGACCATATTCATACAGTGGAACAACTAATCCAAAAATACGAAGAATATAATATGCCTCTTTACATAGCCTGCATCGATTATAGTAAAGCTTTCGACAGCATTAGCCACAATTCAATATGGAACGCACTAAGAACATCAAACGTGGAAGACAAATACATTAACATTATAAAATGCATCTACTCCAACAGTACCAGTAAGGTAAAACTAGAAAGAAGAGGTGATCCTATTAGAATAGAAAGGGGAGTTAGACAAGGCGATCCCTTGTCGCCTAAACTTTTCATAGCTGTGCTGGAAAGTATATTTTCTAACTTACAGTGGGCAAAATATGGTATTAATATTGATGGACGACGCTTGACGCATCTCAGGTTTGCAGATGACATCATATTATTCTCTGAAACAGCCAAACAATTACAAGAAATGCTCCGTGAGCTTGATAAAGAAAGTGGCAAAGTAGGTTTACAGTTGAATAGAAGTAAGACAAAAATCATTACCAATAGCATTAAAATACCTATCAACATAAATGGAGGCACGATAGAATACGTCAATAATTACATATATTTAGGAAAACAAATATCATTCAATAGAAACAATAACGAAGAAGAGGTAGAAAGAAGAATAAATATTGCATGGAAAAAGTTTTGGTCACATAAAGAAATACTAAAAGGAAACTACAGTATGAAGATAAAGAGAACGGTAATGGATACATGTATCTTGCCTAGTCTACTGTATGGTTGTCAAACATGGACCTACACTAATAAAGTGAAACAAAGAATAAATACAACACAAAGGGCAATGGAGAGAAGTATCTTAAATATAAACATTAGAAACAAAATAAGTAACACAACAATACGCCAAAAAACAAAAATTTTAGATGCACTTACCCACGCCTTGAAGTTTAAGTGGCAATGGGCAGGTCACATTTCGCGCTACACTGACAAAAGGTGGACACTGCTAACTACCAGATGGAAAGGACCAGTATTGGGCAAAAGGAATGTTGGACGTCCATTCAAAAGGTGGTCTGATGATTTTATAGGGGTCGCGGGGAAAAATTGGATTTATAAGGGAAAAGACAGAAATCTTTGGAAGAAAATGGAGGAGGCCTTTACTCAAACGAGATCCATACCTCAACTAAATATACAATAAAACTAACACTTACTAACTAGCATAATAATAATACCTACTAATAATACTAACACCATTTGAAATGTAAAATTTGAGTTATGGAATAAAGAAGGCTTTATTATTATTATTATTATATTGACTGCGGCGACCACCCTCGCGTCTATGCTTGCCTGTACAGATCCCACAGCGGGAATACTGGTACCGACCGTTTATTTGAGCACATCCAAGAGATGATCGACACTTTGCTTGTACAGTTCCCTTCTGCAGAGCTTGTGGTTTTAGGCGATTTTAATGCCCACCACGTTGAATGGCTTGGGTCGCGTACAACTGACCACGCGGGACGAACTGTACACGATTTTGCTCTAGCCTATGGCCTAACACAGCTGGTCTCATCGCCTACGCGAATACCGGATGTGGAGGGCCATACTCCCTCTCTTCTGGATCTTCTGCTGACCACACATCCCGAGAACTATCAGGTCTCCGTCGTAGCCCCACTGGGGTCATCAGACCATTGCCTGATACGGAGTATGGTGCCACTTATGGGTTCGAAACAGCAGACACCTGCAGCTCGACGCCGTGTGTAGCACTACAAGTCGGCAGACTGGGACGGAATGCGTGGTTTTTTCGCTTCCTACCCATGGGGGCCTATTTGCTTCTCCTCGGAGGATCCCAACGCTTGTGCTGAGTCTATCACTGACGTGGTACTGCAGGGTATGGAACTATTTGTGCCAGACTCTGTTGTGCCCGTCGGTGGCAGATCCAAGCCTTGGTTTGGACGTTCCTGTAACATGGCGTCTCGCCAGAAACAGGAACTTTTTCAAGCCTGGGTTGCAGCAACGGCGTGTCGCGATCCAAGCGTTGGTCTCATCAGGAAGAAGTACAACTCTGCCTCCAGATCCTACAAAAGAGAAATCGCTAGGGCTAAATCTAGTTATATTGGTGCACTTGGCGATAGACTAGCGCGACTTCCTTCGGGAACACGGGCGTTTTGGTCCCTCGCCAAGGCTATCCAAGGTAACTTCTGTCGTTCATCCTTTCCACCTTTGCACAAGGACGAAGACTCTCTGGCCCATTCCGCTAAAGAGAAAGCCGAACTCTTGGGCGCTCTCTTTGCTAGGAACTCGACTCTTGATGACAGGGGAAAGACACCGCCGACCATCCCGCGGTGCAACCATTCAATGGCGGATATACATTTCACGCAACGTGCCGTTCGAAACGCTCTCTTTTCCCTTGACATCCATAAGTCGACAGGGCCGGATGGAGTCTCCCCTATTGTGCTTAGGACATGTGCTCCTGAGTTGGCACCGGTTGTAACGCGTCTTTTTCGGCTCTCTTACACCAAAGGCATTGTTCCGAATTCGTGGAAGACTGCTCTTGTCCACCCAATCCCTTAAAAAGGCGATCGCTCAAATCCGTCTAACTACAGACCGATCGCCATCACTTCTTTACTCTCCAAAATAATGGAATCCATTATTAACTGCCAGCTCATGAGGTACCTGGAGGAGAACCAGCTGTTAAGCGACCGGCAATACGGTTTCCGTAGTGGTCGCTCGACTGGTGATCTTTTGGTGTACCTCACTCACAGATGGGCGGAAGCGGTTGAGAGTAAAGGGGAGGCATTGGCTGTAAGTTTGGATGTAGCGGAAGCCTTCGATCGGGTCTGGCACAAGGCACTTCTAGCGAAATTACCATCTTTCGGACTTCCTGCGAGGTTATGCGATTGGGTTGCCAGCTTCCTGGAAGAGAGGAGCATTAAGGTCGTTATCGACGGTTCTTGCTCTAAGCCTCTTCATGTGAATGCTGGTGTCCCACAAGGCTGCGTGCTATCTCCTACACTGTTTCTTCTGCATATCAATGATTTGTTACAAATCAGTAAATTTCATTGCTATGCAGACTACAGTACGGGGGATGCTCTTTATCCCGGCCGTGCAAACACCTCAAAGGAAAGCCTCAATGAGAGTCGAAACAAACTTGTGTCTGAAGTCGAGTCTTCTCTCCAAGAAGTCTCGGATTGGGGCGAACTTAATCTTGTCGAGTTCAATCCCCTAAAGACACAGGTTTGCGCGTTCACCGCTAAAAAGACACCATTTGTCGTAGAACCTCGGTTTAAGAGTACTCCCCTTAGTATATCGCCGAAAATCGGAATCCTCGGAGTTGAAATCTCGAGTGACGTTCAATTCCGCAGTCATTTGGAAGCGAAGGCTAAATTAGCCTCGAAAAAACTTGGTGTGCTCAGTAGATCGAGACAGTACTTCAAGCCGGCCCACCGACTTCAGCTGTACAAGGCTCAGGTGCGACCGCATATGGAGTACTGTTCTCATCTCTAGGCCGGAGCCCCACAGTATCAACTCCTTCCTCTTGACCGCATCCAACGTCGAGCAGCTCGAATTGTCGATGACCGTAGGCTTTCTGATAGGCTCGATCCACTGTCAGTGCGAAGAGACGTTGCGTCTCTCTGTATACTGTACAGAATCTACTATGGGGAGTGCTCTGAGGAATTGTTCCACCTTTTACCAGCCGCACAGTTCCACCACCGGACCACACGCCGTAAAAACCAGTTCCATCCGCACCATCTGGATGGTTGGCGCTCCACCACTGTCCGCTTCACCCGCAACTTCCTTCCGCGTACGGTGAAACTGTGGAACGATTTGCCACCTGCGGTGTTCCCGAACAACTACGACATTGGGGCCTTCAAGAAAAGAGCTTATTTGTCCATAAAAGGCCGGCAAAGCACCTGTAACACTTCTAGTGTTACAAGTGTTTATGGGCGGTGATGACCACTTAACATCAGGTGGCCCACCTGCTCCTTTGCTTGCTCTGACATAAAAAAAA
Organism: Colias nastes; assembly: GCA_907164665.1. Lineage (NCBI taxonomy): Eukaryota > Metazoa > Arthropoda > Insecta > Lepidoptera > Pieridae > Colias > Colias nastes. The sequence continues at coordinate 32,248 of CAJQZM010036067.1, forward strand.
AAAAAAAAAAATATCAAAAATAAATACCTAGTTCACTTGTCTAGCGATGATATTTACCGTATTTATATATAGATAGTTACCGTATTTCAATCACTGTATTCGATTTCTATTGAGACTAGCAAAACGCACTGATATCTAATTATGAAGAATAGATCTACAGATACTATAATACATATTATAAAGCTGAAGAGTTTGCTTGTTTGAACGCGCTAATCTCAGGAACCACTGTTTCTATTTGAAAAATTATTTCGGTGTTAGATTGGCATCCCCTATATTATATTATCACGTTTAGACCAACAGGAGCGGAGCCCTGACGCGACGGTAAAATCGCGGGGCACAACTACCTAGTTATAAATAAAGTTATAAAGCTAAACATTCTCTATTTCATCGTTCCGATCCGATGGTCCAATGAGAAAACTTTCTTTGTAAAAATCGAATTTCTCCTTTTCTATGGGTTTTACACCATTTTTATTAATTGTCAATATTGTAGAGAATTAAATTCTCTACAACTTTTCCATGTTACATTTTTTTATAACTTGAACTGTTTTCGAGATAGAGGGCGTAGAGCGTCACAGTTATAATATGTATGTGCATATTTTAAAACGTTATATTTTTGTGATTAGTTTGATTTTTGTGACCCCAAATTATGAAATTTGCGTCCATCCAATTACATATTATATATGTATGTGAATTTGAATATATATGTGAATTTTGAGAACAGTTTTAGGATGCCAAAATACAAGTTTGTGGTATACTGGGCATCTCAATATACCTAGGTCAACCCCCTAAAATGACTGCAATTTAATATGGCCTGTACCATCATAGGAGACCCGTTTCCCAGCAGTGGGATGATGATGATGATGATATTGTTACGGAACAGTAAGCTTATTGTTGTACTGCGTAGTAAATCTTTGATCCGCTATAGAAGGTAACAAAAACTGACAAAAAAGCTTGATTTTAATTTTAATTTCTAATGACGCAAACATTCTTAGTAACTTAAATTGTGGGAACATTATGTTGATTATTTAATAAAAACGTGTATTATTTAATTAAAAATATTTCAAGTCCCATAAAATTTAAGGACGATTTCTCCGCTTGCGAATAATGTTCCTGATAGCTTATTTGATACTTTTATGAAAAATTTTATACATAATCTACTTAACTGATAGATACGCTAGAACTGAACATGTTGAGCTGAACATTTCAAGTACCTAGGTAGCTGTAAAACGGATTGTATTCTAGATCTGTCTTAGAAACCTACTTTTAATACCTACTTGGTTACCATTTTAATCTTAGCACGCTGAACTATCTAAATTTTGTCTATTACATAATAAATAACTATGTATTAGTATTTGAACATATTTTTATGCAAGTGAGTTTGTATTTGTATTAAAGTCTACATATTAAAAAAATGTTGTGTGGTTTTATGAAACCACGGTAAAAGTGAAACTTTTACGTAGGCACAAATTATCGTATTTGTACGATAATTATCGTACGGTTCCGAACACTGCTTTATACCTACTCGACAGCCGACCGTCACGCGACATGCGCTACACAGACCAAAAAGTTTGAGACGATGTAATAAAAGTTTCACTTTAAAAAAAAAATGAACATAGATAGGACAAGCGTATGACGATATATATTTTAGATATTTTTTACCCAAACTTGTATCTCAATAAAAAATGTAGCTAATGGCGGAGGTTGTTAAAAATCACGTGGATTTTTAAAGACTACTAAACTGGGGCCCTAGTCGAATTCACAGCAACCACTACTCAATACTCTATTAATTTACATATTATAAACAATATTTAGCGCTTTGAGTGTATAAAAAAAGTGTTCCTATAAATTTAGTATACATTATCTAGGTAATAAAAAGCTTATTTATGGTTTAGGTAATTTAAAGAGCATCAAAGTATTTCACAATGTTTAGGCATCCGCCTAGCGACAGCGACACAGGGACGGCATTAAGAAACCGGTTCCCCGAACGAGCGCCGTCCCCGCGCCCCTCCTCAGAGCCGGGGCCCCGTCCTCTTTTACGTCGAGCGTCGTACGTGATTGTCCTTTATACCAAATATTTTGTACGATAAATTATTATCAAATATACATATCGAACCTTTAAATGGTTTAATTTTTAAAAACCCCAAGACCCCAGTCTTGCACACACAACAATATGGTTATTCAGCGAATAAGGTTTTTAAATGTAATTATTGCTCCAGAAAACTTACCTAAACACGGAAATTTCATGTATTACAAACAAACTATTGTAAACTGAGAAAAAAAAAATGTTACGACAATCACAGTCATGTGGTCCATTGAAAAGTTACATTTGGGGTTGCATTTTTTAGAGGACGCAATTTTATTTTTTTGATGTGTAGGGGTGGTCAGTGTGAAGCTATCACCAAGTTTGTGGGGTCACCACCCTTGTCCCACGGCCGCCATCTTGAAAATAGCGGTTGATATGGTTTTTACGATATATCTCTTAAACTATTTATTTGATAAAAAAAATTTGTTTACATTATTTGTTGCAAATTAAATACTCTACAACTTTGATCCTGCAACTTTTTGTCGTAGAACTATAAATAAAAAAGTTATAAGCGAAAATGTTCAGAAATTAGAGATATTTATATTTCTCAATAAAACTTTTTTTTATAATTTTACGTAGAAATGATATTTGACCATTTTTGTAGATTGTTTTTCGAGGAACAACTTTTTTATACAACATTTTTTCATTAATTAAATAGCTAAGGTTTTACAGCGCTCCGAAGTGAGTACTAATTTTCAGTACTCTGAACTATACAGTATACTTATATTATGTGTGTACTAATAATAATTTGTCATCAGTAATGGTTTTTTTTTGTTATTATAATATTTTTAATAATTAATTTTGCAATATCACTAATAATTAATTATTGAATCTTTTCCCCACCACCCAGGAGGTAGAGTCTGGAAGCGCGACTTTTTTTTACGTCGAAAAGCAGGTCTGAAATGTTCTGCAGTGTGCTTCTATTGTTCTGGAGTATGAGAAAAGAGCCAATAGCCAATATATGTATAGTTAAGAGTACTGAAAAATAGTACTCACTTCAGAGCGCTGTAAAACCTTAGTTATTGACGTTATGAAAAAATGTTGTACATAAAAGTTGTTCCTCGAAAAACAATCTACAAAAATGGTCTGATATCATTTCTTCGTAAAATGATAAAAAAAAGTTTTATTGAAAAATATAAATGGCTCTAATTTCTGAACATTTTCGCTTATAACTTTTTTATTTATAGTTCTACGACTAAAAGTTACTACACCAAAGTTGTAGAGAATTTAATTTGCAACAAATAATGTTAACGATATTTTTTTATCAGTTAAATAGTTTAAGAGATATATCGTAAAAACCATTTCAACCGCTATTTTCAAGATGGCGGCCGTGGGACAAGGGTGGCGACCCCACAAACTTGGTTTTAGCTTCACACTGACCCCCCCTACACATCAAAAAAACAAAATTGCGTCCTCTAAAAAATGCAAGGTTAGGGCTAAAAAATGTAACATTTCAATGGATCAATGGCACATTGATACAAATACATTTTATTTTATCACAATCGATTTTAAAGTTTACTTTGAAGGCATTGACATTTGTGGCAAATACAATGTTATGTGATAAAAAAATATTTTGTTTGATTTGTAGTTTATATCAATACTAGCTGTCCCGGCGAACTTTGTACCGCCCTGTCAATGAATGTTGTGTTACCTTTTAGCTGAACTAATTTAGGCTTTGATGAACGTAATACAATGATACAAAATAAATATTTATATGGATTGATATGTAATAGTATTTTAATTTATTACTTCAAACACGTCTCAGAGAAAAATGATTGAATTTTAATAAGCTGTGCAGCATGGATTAACTCTTTTCATTCTTTAACTGTTATCGACCACGCCATCGTTTCGTTTCACTTTAGTTGTGATAATAATTCTACCATTATCATTAGGCGATCGACGCTGATACAGTGGGTAACCATCGTTGCTTGTGATGGTCTTTGCCATCAATTTTCGTGGATACCTTTTGGTACACTCGCTGTCAACCACGCATGGTGTTTGTTGGTTGATGGTTTCACACGGTCCATGAATCATATTCGTGATAACAACGTCATGTCGGTCTGGATCGGTTTTAGGATTAGCAATCCCCGCACACTCATATATTTTATTCTTTCGACTAACCAAATTAAAATGTGTGCATGCTGCAAGCCAGATTTTCGTCATTCGATTGAATACATCCATCATTGAATAATCCCAAAGATGTGTTCCTTTAATGTAACTCATCAGTGATCGGATTTTTTTCTTGAAAACACGTGTGGTGATGACGTGCCGATCACTTGATATTTGTCCGGGAAGCAACAGTTGAATAATTTCCATCCATTTCGGATTACATATAAATGTAATGAATAGATCTGGCCGACCATAATGACGAACATATTATTATGTCATTGCATCTTGCACATATTCACTTGGGCTACCTGTGTATGTCGCCGGTAAAATAATCAATAGACCAACATTTTCTGCATCTTCTGCTGTGCTAATTGCATGGCGTAAATGGATGCAATCTTCAAAACGCAATTTAACTTGTTTATAGCTACGCAATATTGTTGACGCAGTCGACGAAATCGCAACAAATAATTTTAATTTTTTACATTTTTATTGAATTTTTTTTTTTAATTTTAATTTTTTCTAGCTGGCCCGGCGAACTTCGTACCGCCCAGTCAATGAATGTCGTGTTACCTTTGGGCTTGGAACTAATTTAGGCTTTGATGAATGGAATACAATGATACAAAATAAATAAAGATATATAACAGCATTTTATTTCGATGAATAACACATAGGTATAGGAAAAAGAATAAAAAAAAACAATAATTAGATACTTGATTACTTCATACACGTGCCAGAGAAAAATTATCGAATTAAACTACGTTTTGCAGCCTGGGATGCATTCGGATTAACTCTTTTCATTCTTTAACTGGTGTCGACCACGAAATCGTTTCCTTTCACTTTAGTTATGATAGTTCTACCACTATCATCTTGTTGCCTGTGATAGTTTCTACAGTAAATTTTCGTGGATTCCTTTTGGAACACTCGCTGTCAACCATGCATGGTGATTGGCGGTTGATGGTGCCACACGGTCCATCAATCATATTCGTGATTACAACATAATGTCGGTCTGGATCGATTGAATACATCCATCATTGAATAATCCGAAAGATGTGTTGCTTTAATGTAACTCATTGCTTGAAAACACGTGTGGTAATGTCATGCCGATCACTTGATAATTGTCCGGGACGCAGCAGTAGAATAATTTCCATCCATTTTGGATTTCATGTAAATGTAATGAATAGATCCAGGCCGACCATAATGACGAACATATGTCATTGCATCTTGCGCATATTCATGCGTATGACTTGGGCTACCTGTGTATGTCGCCGGTAAAATAGCACCTAAGCACCTAAATAGCCCAATATTTTCTGCATCTTCTTCTCTGTGCTAATTGCATCGCGTAAATGGATGTAATCTTCAAAACGCAATTTAGCTTGGTTCAATCGAATGAGCCAGGGCCTCCGTTTCAATTTTAACGTTATAATATTATTTCAACGCAATATTGTTGAAGCAGTCGACGAAATCGCGACAAATAGTTGTCAGAATTTTTACATTTTTAGAGATTTTTTTTTAAATAATTAATCGAACTATCCTTCTTGGTTAGTTTCCTCACCGAAAATACCTTATCAATTTCTGAAAGCACGCGTAAACACAAATATTTGAGGAATTTTTATGTATCTGCTTTAATTGCACTTTTCAATAATTGATTTAAAAAAAATACAGACAATAGTTTATTCACCCTTTTTACTTTTTAATTATTTTACACAAAATATATTTTTGAACGCATGAATGTCAAACAATATTTTGACCGTATTCAACCGTATTTGACAGGATTGACAACTAATGATTGACATGTACGAAAATCAAAATTATTTTTATATAGTGGCCCGCCCCGGCTTCGGCCGTGGTACATATTTCGCAATAAAAGGTAGCCTATGTCCTTTCTCGGGTATCAAAATATCTCCATACCAAATTTCATGCAAATTGGTTCAGTAGTTTAGGCGTGATTGAGTAACAGACAGACAGACAGACAGAGTTACTTTCGCATTTATAATATTAAAGTATGGATTAACTAACAATAAATAATCAATGTAAAGAATAAATAAATTTATCCGATAAAGAAAGAAAATACGCTATAAAATAAATAAAATGTTAACTGTTTAAAATTATGTTATTCTATTATATAACTATGTTATTCTTTATACGTTCAGTGGGTAGGTAAATCAAAATAAATCTGAATAAATATAAAAAAAAAATCTCTTTATTCCTCTGTATACTCCAAAATATTGGGGATCCCTTAAATAAAACCGGTGGACTAGCTGAATTTTGATAATGCGTGCTGTATAGTGCATACGTACAATAACATTATTTATTAATTGAAACTATAATTGAAACTATTCAAAGAACGCAGAAATCAAATATGATTGAACTACGAAACATCCCTTCTAAAGCCATCGAAACGAACCCGGACCTCGCATCAATAGTCACTAAAACGTGCAAATCTTTGGACGTGCCCATACAACGAGCAGACATAAAGGAAACCGTGAGAATCTACAATAAACATAACCCCCAATCAGCTATGCATACTGTACTTGTTGATTTTTCCTCGTCTTCAATAAAAAACAATCTCCTAGCTAAGGTCAAGGATTATAATAAAAAGAACCCAAATAATAAATTCAGTTCTCATAATCTTGATTTCCCTGGTCCGAACGTGCCCATCTATATAACAGAAAGTCTCACACCGAAATCAAGAAAATTATTTTATTTAACTCGGATTTTTGCAAAAAATCGCAACTACAAATTTTGTTGGACTTCGAATGGTAGGATCTTCCTCAGAAAGACCGATGGCGCTCAACACATTCTTATCAAGGATGAAGCCCAGCTAAGAGGGATGAACGACGCCCCCCTATGACTAGCAAATCTCATAAATTTTGTTTCTGATTTGTACAATATTAGAACTTTTACTTTATATACTTTTAACCATGTTTTTAAATGTAATTGTAATAATATATTATATTCAACACAATTATTGTTACTATCCACTCTAATACACATACATGCTACAAAATCAAATAAATTTAAGCACATTACTCACTCATTTACCCTTCATTCATATCCGTTCAGAGATGAGAGCCAACTGTTCCAATATGTGGACATTATGTTTTTCCATTTCATCATAGTTCATTGGCCAAGTTTGTTGTGTCGTACTTCTACAAATGAATATGCAAGTCTTTTAAAATGTGACAACCTACTATCCGTTTTTCAAATTCGATTCTTTAAATAATAATATAATTTTATCTGAATTGGAAGAAATTTGTGAAATAGAATGTCATCAACTATCCAGTCCATCTGAATATACGGACAAATTTAATGCTTGTTTTACTAAAAATTCCCTGATTGTACTGACGGTTAACATACGAAGTATCTCTAAAAATTTTGATATTCTTGTATTCTTCATGTCATGTCTAAACGCCAATATTGATATTGTGGTACTGACTGAGTGTTGGATAGATAAAAACAGTATCATACCATCTATTGATTCGTATTCCTCTATCCAAACACAAAGAAGCCATAACCAAAATGACGGTGTAATTGTATATATCAAGGATAATCTTGATTACTCTTTCTCTGAACCAATAGTGGATGGTGGCTCGTGTTTAAGCGTATCTCTTGCAAAAAACAGTACTACACTTATTTGTTCTTACCGATCCCCTAGCTCAAATCCAGCTAAATATATTGAAGACCTAAATCAAATATTAGGCACTATGCGAACTAATAATATTATTTTGACTGGAGATGTCAATCTTGACTTATTGCCTGGTAGTATCACCGGTCATACATGTGATTATCTGAACTTGATGCATTACTATGGATTAAGGCAAGGTATTAACAGGCCTACACGAGTGAACTCCTGTATTGACCATTTCATGGTTCGCAGCAAAAATGAATGTAAAACAGTTGTATTTGATCCTCTTACTGACCATGCCCCTATACTCTTGTTAATGAATATGAATAAAATTACAAAAAATAACGTACCTCGTTACACCACGGTTTATAATAATGATCTCCTTTTAGAACGCTTCAAACATATAAACTGGTCTGAGATATACACAATTGAAGACCCAAACCAGATATTAGAATTCATCTTAAATAAGATACGGGAAGTACTTGATAGTTGTAAAGTCCTGAAGAAAATTCCCAATCGAAAGAAACCTATTAAGCCGTGGATAACCCAAGGTTTGATAAGATGCATTAGAAAAAGAGATAAATTACACAAAAAACTAAAAATATCCATGAATAGCGACTCCCTTAACGAATACAAAAAATATAGGAATGTGTGTAACAAAATAATAAAAAATGTTAAAAT
>CAJQZM010036069.1:13530-24861 GCA_907164665.1 Colias nastes
TCAAGTCCTTCTTTGTAAAAGCTTCAATAAGTTGTTCCACAAATAGTCTCGAATGCGTTGCACAACACTAACCGCGTGAAGCTAGCTTAGGGTGCGGTACGAGGTGCGCGGTGGTACGAGGTGTTCGCAACCTCGTTCCGCACTGTGTTAGAATTTTTATTTGTTCAGTGCGGCACGAGGTCTAAGAAACCCGGTATTAAGGTCGGTATACCATTGAACTAGGAATCAATAGCACATCTCAGATATATAGATATCACTTTCCTACACTGAACCAGATGGAAGTTATGCCTCCCGCACGACAGAGAAGTTTAAGTTTTTTCCTACCGCTATAACGACGAGACACGGACAGGGTGTTTCAAGCCCTGTTTCGCAGCTAACGTGTTAAGTTCATTGAATTATAATTGTGTATATAGTACGTATTATTATTTAAAGATATTTGGGCTTATTGCCTACATTTTTTGGAACGAACATTTAAAATCTGAGACTTAGTTTGAGGTTGAGTTTAAGGCCTAACGGAGAATATTATGATTCAATTATTCAAAAAATTATACCCTCGAATATACAGGGTGTCCCACTATTGGTATACTAAGCGCGAAGGGACTTGTAGTTTTGCATACACTGATCACGTAAAAAATACTTAAACAACAAAATTACTTCAAAAAATTTTTGCTAAATTTTTCCTGAAAATCCATGTTTTCATCTCTAGCTTCGCGCAGCCGGCATATACCGCTTCGCTAATGTGAGCATATTGTCTATGAAAACATAATCTTAAACGATAGTTCACGTGCTGGTGGCAAAGTTGGGCCGGTTGCTTGTTATGGGTGTACACATAGAATTCATCTATTTGAAAAAAAATTGCGTCTGGAATTTTATAAGTATTTTTTACGTACTCAGCGTATGCAAAACTATAACCTCCTTTGAGCTTAGTATACCAACAGTGGGACACCCTGTATAAGGTTTAATTGCCAATATGGTATTCTGAATTTGTATTTTGAATTCACATTAATCCAATTAAATACGATATCTAAACTAAAATTTATCGTACACCGTTTGAACTCCAATTAGACAAATTTCAACCTTTACATAAACATCGAGCTAATTCCAAATTTTGGGAAGTTAATTCGACTATAATTTTAAATTGTATTACATTTATTTAATACCTACATGTTTCTTAACATACAATATAAAATAGTAAACACATGTTAAAAAACACAAACACAAAGAGTGTAAATATTAATTTGAATCAAAGTCGACACGCGCAAATTCCTATTATTCTTCTTGAATACATCGTTTGTCTCATGGAGATATATACTTGATGTTTTTTTTTTTTTTCAACCTAAGACCATTCGGTTCTTTACCAAAATCGGAGTAAGCTTAGTAACAATTAATAAATAACGATGCCTTATCACAAGTTCTTTAGTAGTTGTATAACATATGTACGATCAACGTCGTGGGTTTTATAAATTCTTTTATAATTATAGTCAACATAGAACCAACAGATGATCCCCTTGGAAGTAGAACCGTTCAAGCGATTGTTCCCGCAGATAGCGAGTTTGTCACTCGAAATGATCAAGTTAGCTCGGCTGGGAACTGACGCCGCGATAAACTAACAGGAGATAACGATACCGCTTTCCAAGTAATAACCATTATATTTTGCTTTACAGCTGTTATGAAAATCTATGGACGGTTTAATTTTAGTTATTTAGTAAATTCTATCTATACACGTTACTCTGGATACTCTATATTACGTGTACAGAGCTACGAAAAGATGTTTTGCATTAATACGCAGAAGCATTATTTTATTTGAAAAATATGCTCGATCATTTTACCTGTTTAGGGTCTACTCTATAAAATGAAATGAAAATCTAGTTCTTTTTAAAGACAGTAGAAGAGAAAAATCACTTTTTATTTATCAAAGACATTCTCAAAATATCGAAAGCCTATATTATATTGAGTCGATCTAGGAATAAAACAACAATTCTAAGTGATAAGTTTTCTCGACGATCTAGATAATATACATGGTATTTGATTTTAAAAATTACTTACTTACACTCATAATGAGTACGACTAATTTTATCAAAAATTACTATCAGCGGAAACTATTATAACTTCATGCCACTGTAAATCCTTATTAAGTGGAGCTGACGTTTATTTTCGCCGGCCCTTAGTTTAATTGCTGGTCTTGTTAGTTAGTTATTTAGTATGCTTGCCCACAATACATTTCTTGTTTATATTATAACATTTGAATATTTCAACATGATGTACCTATACAATGGTCTATATTCACCCTTCTGTGACCATTTTTAAGGTTTAAAATATTATCAGAGAAGAAGGTGTTTAATTATTTACCTATTTCTTCTTCTTCTTCTATCTTTCTTCTCTAATGTTCCGTTCTCAAGTATATTTAAAGTAAGGCTAATTTTTCTTATACCAAACACTATAAATCTTATAATAATACTAGGTTTCATTGTTTCATAATTCAATTTCTATACTCTACTATAATAAAATAGTTATTTGTAGCAAAAGGATTGCAGAAACATTTCAAGTAACGACGTAATTTATAAGAACTGCAGTGTAGTATATCTTTTATATCCTAGAAAGAAGTAAAATATACTATCCAGTGTAAAAGTTGCTTTAGCCCTACAAATACGTGCAAGATTGTTTTACTTACATTAAGAGCAAAGAAAGAAAAACATTACGGTAAGTAAACTCGATTACACTAGAATAACACACTCCTTATATGAGAGTGTATCCTAGACTCTACACACACACACTATACTGAGAGTATCTTGTTAAAGTTACTTTTTGTTTATGTTATCAGAAATATTCACTTGGATTACAAATATAGTAGTCGATAAGTATATTAATCCCTTTAAATATCAATGAATTACATCAGGAAGTTTTCGATGAAATTCGTTATTTTAGTACTAAAAATTGATAGCATTCTTTTAAATCGTAAATAATATTATAAATATAATAATAACTTTTTCTATCTTAAAGAAGAAAAGAGCTTATTTGTCCATAAAAGGCCGGCAAAGCACCTGCAACACTTCTAGTGTTACAAGTGTCTATGGGCGGTGGTGACCACTTAACATCAGGTGGCCCACCTGCCCCTTTGCTTGCTCTGTCATAAAAAAAAAAAAAAAAATATCTGTCTGTCTTTCATTGTCTCTTCTTCACACCTCAACCACTGAACCGATACAATTTTTTTGGTTTTCCTTAACTACGCAGGTGAATCCGCGGGTGGAAAGCTAATAGCATAAAAATAAATTCTTTCAAATATTAAATATACATTACCTCGCTTATTTAAAACTATGAATTTCATACAAACCCATGTTCTAAATAACCAAAGTTTTGTTGCTTATGAATATGTAACACAAAGTATGAATCTCCAATATTAATTGTGTAACTCAAAGCCGAACACTACAGAAACTAACAATGTTTGAAACCACAGAGATATTTAAGCTTACAATACTAAAAACTGGAGGATAATTGTCACTGTTGTCTGTTGTGACTGCCTAAATTTTAAGCCGAAAAGACCTTGATTTCCCAAGCGATTCATTTCCTTTTTTGTGTCTTTTGAAAGTCTTATATCTGGAAAATTATAAAATAAAATCTTCAACATGTTTCTTAATAAACTGTATATTAATCGCGCTAGCTATTTTAATAGTATTGAAAAATTAAATCAGGCTTAAATCAGGCTATAATAGTAAGCTCTTTGTATTCGACTATTATGAGAATACGTGAATGTAGAGTTCTATTTGTAGAGAAAATCCCGTTATAACAGCAAATTAAATAATCCTCTCGCTACAAGTATGAATAAACACATTTAACAGCTAATTCAGTCCAACAATTCGCCTGAGATAAAATCACAAAATCAAAACTTCAGCGTGATATTGAAAGCTGTGAGCTGATAAAAACCAGTTGTGAACGTAACAATTGTAGAAAATGACATTGTAAAATGGGGCGTTGGCGCTGGCAACTAATTCTACTTTATAGTTGAAATTGTTTAACGTTTTCATTAAACTTCAGTCGCGTGCGGGTTAGATATAACATGCCGCATTTATTTAAGCTTTTGTTTAATTTTAAACGTCATAATTTTTAAGTGGAGCATAAAATGACTATAAAATTTATTACACTGTAATTTTAAAATCACGATGCCTAAATTCGTGAAACGCGTTTACGACGCCGGATCATTTATGTTTAAGCGGTTTTCCCTAATTGTAAGGGTGCATAATTTAAATGGATATTAAGTGATTAAGAATTGAAGACATCGATATCGTGACATGTTTGACGTTACATGGATATACGAGGTGAAGTCAAATACGTCCAACCAGTTATTCCACTTCACTGAATCTAACACTGTATCTCACAGGAGAATCCGAAGGTAAACCAACATTCCCGATTCAAATACAAATGTGGTAAAACATAGGTAACTTCCAGACACAAGAACCATATCATATATGCATTATTTTTAATATATAATTATTTGTATAAAATAACAACTGAAGTGTGAACATGAAACTTGAGAGAACGTAAGGACAAAGGCATTTGATATTCCACTCAATATTTTGTCTTGGGAGAGAATATTCAATAGTGACACCCGCACCAGTATGTTTGCGTTCAAACTGTCAACACGTCAATGTGTATTGAATTTCAAAGGATTTACTGATATCTACGTGTAATTTTAAGCTATAGCGAATACTACATTATGTTCGAAAACAAATATAAAGTTTAAATGAAAAGCATAACGCTAGACTATAATTCAATAAAGGCATTATTTCCCACATAACCTCGACAGTCGTGGGTAGTAATAATGTAACTACAAACACGTCATATTTTATTACTGAAACTGAGAATTTCGCGGAATTTATTTCATGAAATTTTATTTCATCTTTATATTTGACATTTTTTTTCATCTATATACAATACATTAGTTATTGGGTTTATTTTAGTATTACCTAGAAAGTACTAAATTAATTCATGAAATTCAAATGTTATTTAAATGTCATGAATTTATTCAAATATTATTTTTTGAAACGATATATATCTTCTAAGGTAGGATTAACTGACATTACAGACAGAATTTAATAAAAAGGAAAGGAATTTATCACTCCAACAATATGATTACATCAAACAATCACTAAAAATAACAACACAAAAATAACTTAACAACGCGGTGCGGCTTAATCTCCCTCTACGCAATTTCGAGTAAACATACCTTCTGCAGGCTTTATAAGAAATAATCCTCTTTCCCCGAGATCAAATGAAAATAAACGGTCGTCGTGAGTTCCGTAGAATTAGCTTGCCCCGTCTATACGTAATCCCTTCTGGACTATTCAGATTATGCCGTAGTTGGTACTAAGATCCTGCTACCTGATTAACACGATAATCTAGTTGGTATATACGTAGTATACAGACAGCCTTATTACCCATAAAGATTGTTAATAGCTTTAATTATGGAAGTACGCCTAAAGAGGCTTTATACCACATAAAATATGCAAACTATTCAGAATCATAAGGTTATTTAATATGTATTTTAAGTTAGTATACCCACATTGTTTGGAAAGGACGGCAATAATATACCTATATTTATATATAGTTTCTATAATTACTTAGTAAGTTTCATTTACCGTCGTTTTATTTGAAAAATAGTTAATTTTAAATATAAAGATGGAATAGATAAGCTATTAAGGAAGCCTGCACTTGATGATAAAACACAGGTAGTCAAAGACACAATCACTGCGCTTGCAAACGTAGAGTTATAATGCAAACTGATATTCTATAGGACTCTGACAAATTGATAATTGGATAAAAGAAGCAATGAATATTAAACCAAGACATAATTCCCTTCTTAGTGTTAATACAATAATTTAGGTAGTTAAAAAACAACAATTATTTTTCTCTTCCTCGTTAGTTGAATCCAATAAAACTTCGTAACTTAATCAATTTTCTTATTGCTTTGAAGGTACCATATTATATTATGCTAGTATGTAGTATTTAGAACATATGTGAAACATAAAATACCTAAAAACTTCTTCAATGTTTGCGTCTGATAATATAAAAAACAGTTTCCTATACTTTAACAAACTATTAAGGTGCGGCAATAGCATGCACAAAAGAAATGAACGCAATATTTCTTAGCCACTATGCAGCGAGCGCGAAAACTAATGGTTTAAGTGCCCGCAATAAAGCTCTAACGAGAGAAACCAACCATTGATTTTAAATAAAGCTGCACCGTTTTATCTCAAACCATTATATCTAACAGGAATGTGAAAATAGTCGATCCACGTCGTTGGTTAATATTTCTTTTATTCGCTGATATAAGTTTGAATTCCCATTTGTTTTAGGAACGTGTATAGTATTCCGGAATAGATCGACAAACGAACCTGAGCGAGAGGTAGCCCCTGAAAACAATAAAATGTCACGTTTTTACTTTGAAATATACTTTCGCGATTGCTTTTGATTGTGGGATAACTCTTTAATACACGTGTTGTAAAGGTAAGTTTGTACGGGTTGACAGGAAAATGGGATTTTTTTTATAAAATAGAATTGACCCAATTCAGGTACAATAAACCAAATGTTATTTTAACCTTAAACTCCTTTTTATTTTACATTATGCTACCGAGATGTCCAACTAATTGTGTTATTACCAGAATACGGTTCTACAAATGCTAACATTATTAACTCTCCAGGAAAATATAAATCTAAAAATACTATTCGTCTAAATAAAGCTGAATTTCTTGTAACACAACAAGGGGCTGTTAACAGAAAACAAACACAATTACGACAATAGATTGTCTGTGAAAAACGCCCCGCTCGAGACGTAAAGCCGAAGATTTTATTCCTCTGAAGGTTACCCACTCATTATGCTACGAGCTACGAACTTTTACTCTTCAAGTGTGATAACATCTAAATAAAAATTTACTCACTCTGCTATTCTATCTCGGTTTTTATTTCACACGAGATATTCTTAGATGGATTTAGTCTCTCTGTTTCTCGTTAAAGTTACGATGTCTGTGCATTTAGAACGCTAGTTTTATGTTCACAGCGATAAAAACACTGAATAAAAATCTGTTTGCATTGCTAGCAGAATATTATATTCACTGATGTAAGTACGGTGATAAATGTCTCTATTTCTTCAATAACAGTTTTATGCAATCATAACGTAATAAATTTTACTTTTTCTATCTATTGAATAAAGTCCAATCAAACGTAAATCGTAAATATAAATAAAATTCTTGATTCGCCGTTAAAGAATTTGAATATTTACAAAACTCTGCGAACGTTAAGGAAAACATCAATAAGAAAAGGGTCGGAAAACCTTTTATTAAAGTGTTCCGGACACATTTTAAATTGCCATAAATATTTACTTATTTCACCTTATTAACCCTCAGACCGATGTGCCGTAACCTGATTGACAATAGAAGAATGATTGAACCTACGAATAATTTCTATTTTTTTTTTTTTGTAAATTATAAAGTAATTTGTTCTTATTTTATTAAGCAAATAATAATACATATATTCACACACAGTTCGGCCTTTTAAACATTTTATTAGGTCATATAAAAGAAGTAAATATTATGACGCCCGGAGCTTTAAAATTAAATGCTATTATATTGCTAACATTGAAATTTAATTAAATGGACTACCTATTCAAAAATAATTCTTTTGATCTATTGAGAAATAATTCATTCGTTATTATGAATTTTAAACAGCTATTTGCAGAGGCGCCAAATTCCTGAAAAGGCATTCTGTAGATAAATTAAAATTGCTAATGAAAAGAGATTTTTAAATTTTTAAGCAAAATATTAAATACTCCCAGTATAATAATTTATTTTCATTTAAAAAATCTAAAATTTTCACAACGAAATCAAAATATTTATAATATAGACTATAGGTATTATAAAAAATGATACTTATGGAATATATTTGTATATGTATAATCTGCTTTTATTATATCCTCCGGCTATAAAGTAGGAATTATAATTTTCTTCTTATTTCATTTATTCTTTGCCAATTTTTTTTTTATATGGCACCTACAGCCGCAAAGAAAAATTAATTTGACGTACAGAAAAAGAAAATTACGTTACCTACGTTAGCTTTATCTTATTTCGGTAAACCAAAGTATTGTTGCCACCTTCAATAACAATAACTTCAGAAGATACAAGACAAAAGCGACTTATTATCATTTCTAGCAAGTTACGCGTCTCCCGGGGGGACAATAAACGTCTACGGGCGTTAGGATGTAGCTTCCTAATAAATGTACTGTATTATGACTAAACATATAGACAAAACAACTACTTTATCTAATGACTAGTATAAATATCCACAAATAGTGTCTTAATTCCTTGAGGATATTGTTCTAAAGAAAATCAACTATTTATATTAAAATTTTAGAATTTTATTTTCTAAACCTTTATTGTTTATAACCAAAACATTATAAATTCTAATAAACTCGTAGTCTGAATATTAAAACAAGTTTTATCTTCAAAAAATACATTTCAGGGTACATTTCTCAAAGGCAAAATGTAGATCACTTGAATAAGAGCTTAAAACACTGAAGAATAACTAAGCATCTGGAAGTAATCTTTTATTCAGTCAGAAATTAGAAAAAAAAACACTGGACCAACATCTTAATAGTTTTCAATAATTAATTATGTGCTAAGCTATTGAAGTAAACTTATTGTTAGTCCTTTGAGAAATCCCTGTATAGCGAAAAAGTAATAACATTCGAGATTATACATGGAATATGTACTAATATTACAATATAAGATTACAATATTCGTAATACAATGTCACATGTCAATAGCATGTGGTGGTGTGAGTGTATTCAATGCACACATCTGTAAGCTTCTGTTATACCTACAGCAGCTGGTAAGCGAAGTTTGTTAGCTTTGTCACTATTTGCCTTGACATCAAAGCATATAATGTAACTAGCGGCCCGCCCCGGCTTCGCCCGTGGTACCTACATGTTTAAACTATCCTATCTCTCAAGTTGGATCGAACTGCACTTGGTGTGCGAATTTTATTATAATCGTTTAAGTGGTTTAGGAGTCCATTGAGGACAAACATTGTGACACGAGATTTATATATATTAAGATTAAAGCATATTGCTCTACCGTTAAATTGTAGCATGTTTCTTGGATTTGGGTGGGTTTATGAGTATGTTTTGTTTTACATTGTTGATAAAATTAATTAAATTTTTTAAATTTTAAAATTTTGATTAAATTCGAGATTTTTATGAAGTTAAATTTTTGTATTTTACAGAAAGCCGTAGCCTAAAAATGCATTGACTCTCACGATTTACAAAAATATCTTACTTTCTTATTTTCATTCGCTATTATAACATTTTACAAGGAATTGGAGGAACTTCAAACTAAAATAATTATGAAAAAGTGAACCTTTAAAATGTGTAATCTAAATCTAACCTCCATGTTGTATAATTATAAAAAATATTTTTCACTTAACCCAACATTCACATTCATTACAAAATCTACTTCAAGCTATTCAATTTGAGCTGCGAAATATTTTCCCGAATCTTCGCCGCTTTTGAGTTCCTTCACAATGCTATCTACATCATATTTTATAATGAGGACTATTACAGAATGTTCTACCTTCTCCTTTCTACGAAATATAATTACGTTATATGCGTATAATGGATTACTACATTCGTTATGATGTATACGAGTAAATTTACAGTAATTATAAAGTTACTCTTTGGGTCGATTTTTAATACAATAGTATTTTAATAATAACCTATCTATATAATAAAAATGAATCGCCAAATGTGTTGCTAAGCGCACAACTCGGGAACGGCTAAACCGATCTCGTTAATTTTTTTTTAAATATTTCTTGATATACGAGGATGGTTCTTAAGGAGAGAAAACGTAAACATGTACCACGGGCGAGGCCGGAGCGGACTATGATATATAAAAAAGCTAGATACGTTACCCGCTCTCTATTTTGGCAAGAAAAAACTCAGCTAAGTGCCCGAGTTTCACTTAGTCACGCACCATTCAGCGTCGTGGCTGGACGTTCTTTTAATTAACGCGTATTGTAGTAAAAGTGTCCAACAAAATGCCTTCGTGTGTTTTTAGACGTTGCAGGAATTATACTGTAACTGTTAGGGAAAATAAAAAAGTTTCATTTCATACGTAAGTACTGTGAATTGATTTATTCTAACCGAAAAATGTTACTTTTTATATTTTAATCGGCAGTTGTTATTACGAAGTACATGAGTGAGACATGTATTATGTCTCGTGCGTGAGAGTGAAAGAGAGAACAACTGTATTGGTGATAATGCGTTAGTAAGTAGGTATGTATTAATTACGCTGTTTTTTAGTGCAATGATGTTGGCGTATGCCGCGTCTACTAGTATAATAGAGTCATTGGGAGCGGACCGCTAGTAACTTAGATAAATTATCGATTTTATTATAAACACAGACGAAGCTAAACCACAGTATTACAATATCTATACAGTACGGAAACGAATGTACTTGTGCAGAGAAACGGAGGGGAACTGGCGGGGGGTCGGGCGACGCGGGCCGCGTAAGGCAAACACGCTTAGTTTGCATTACCTAGCGCGAAAGGACGACGCAGTCGTATTTTTTGTGTAATAATTTTATTATACATAGGTACTTACATATTCTATTATGGCGCGCACAAACTGTTCCGTTTACGGATGTAAATCTACATTGAAATCCCAGAAGGAAACAATATTTCAGAAAGATTGTATTAATTGTATCTGTTGAATTAAAATCAAAGCTATGTACGTATATATGTTGTCCTCATTATTTTCTAATCAGACTGTACATCCCAATGCGAATGCATTACTTAGTTAAATGTTATAATATACAATTAAGAACATCCAAAAATAAAGTGTCCACGTAAATAATATTTAGCAGTGCAATATCTGTAATTATATATTTATGAACAAATAATTACATCAGATTTAATAATCGCAATTATTTTGAATGTACATATGAATAAATGATTTCATCGTAATATTAATAATCACAATTGTTTTATTTCCCATTTGTTGCAACCCTAGCGTATTTTCGTGTGGCAGCGTAAGTACCTACGCTGGCGGCGGCATCGCGCGACATCAAAGGCGTTTCCTTACTGTAGGAAATAATATTGTAATACTGTGGCTAAACAGTAACCTTCCCTGTATACATTTTTAAAATTGAACAAAGCACTATCAAATAATATGTGACTATAAACCCAAACGAAAAATTTATTCCCACGTTTGATTTATTGATCAAATTCTTACCCTCCTAAGGACCGGAAGGAAGTTAGCGCGGAAAGTTTTTTTTTTTTAATTATTAA
>CAJQZM010036071.1:0-12482 GCA_907164665.1 Colias nastes
TTACGGGAGGTTTATTAAAGATGAGAAAATACGTGAAGAACTATTGTTTGCCAGAAATTTGGAGACAGATACAAAAGGCGAAACCATATTCAATACATTGGAAAAGTTTTGTGAAGAGAAAGAGATTCCTTTGAAAAATATTATATCAGTTGCTACGGATGGCGCTCCGGCTATGACAGGGCGCCATAAAGGCTTCATAGCGTACTTAAAGAATAAAATTCCAGATGTCCTTGCTATACATTGCGTTATTCATAGACAACATTTGGTTGCTAGAAACTTAAGTGAACGACTATTTCAATCACTGCAATATGTCATCAAAGCAGTCAATAAAATCCGTAGCAGCTCTTTGAATGATAGATTATTTCATCAGCTTTGTGCTACTAATGACGAAGATTTCAACCGTTTGTTGCTTCATACTGAAGTTCGTTGGCTGTCAAGAGGCAATTGTCTGATTCGATTTTACAACCTGTTTGACTCTGTGATAGAGTTCTTGGAAACTAAAGATACAGAACTGCGCAACAATCTCATAACATCAAAGAATGATATAGCTTACATGACAGACCTGTATAAACTGTTCAACGACATGAACCTCCAACTGCAAGGCGATGAACTAAATTTAATTAAAACAAAAAATGTCGTTGCTGCTTTCGCAGCCAAACTGCTTCTGCACAAAAAGAATATGGGCAGACGTGAGTTTCACAATTTTCCGAATTTATCAGTATTTTGCAGTAACGACGACTTGTTTGCCTACTGCCAACATTTGGAAAACCTCCACATTGACTTCACCGAACGATACCAGGACATTTTAAACTTGGAAATACCAGACTGGGTGTTGGATCCGTTTTCAAATGTCAACACAGCAATGTCACCTCAGCTGGAAGAAGAACTTATAGAATTGACAACAAACGAAGAAACAAAAATCAAGTTTAAAAATGGATATCAAGAATTTTGGCTACAAAAACCGATCCCGTAATTGTACCCTGGATTGTGGTCAATTGTTCAACGATTCTTGATAGCATTCCCATCGTCATATTTGTGTGAACGTGGATTTAGTGCTGTGGCAACGCTGCTTACTAAAAAGAGAAATCGTTTGCGTGTTACCGAACGTGGCGACTTGCGGCTGTTTTTGAGTAAATTGGAACCTGATATCAACAAACTTATTGAACAGCATCAGATTCAACCTTCACATTAGTTTTTATATAAGAATTGATTATGTTTGTTTTATTTTCAATAAAAGATACTCTGTCCGAATACTATAAAGTTGCGTTTCAATAATCAGTTATAAGTACTTAGCGTTTTTTAAGTATGTTTAAAAAGGGGGGCGTTAAAAAATAATTTATTCTTAAAGTGGGCAGTAGACAAAAAAAGGTTGGGAACCCCTGGTCTAAATGAAGATATTGTTTGCAAAACAACACTTATTACCTAAATCATAGAGATGGTATTCCTATGTATGTATCAGAATGTATCCAGAATGAGGGGTCTCATTTTGAATAATTTATAAGTTAAATAGTGTTAAAATTAGTAACGTTCTTTATGTTGACAAGTTGTTGCATACATCTCTATGATTTAGGTAATAAGTGTTGTTTTGCAAACAATATCTTCGTTTAGACGATTATCGGTGCTTTGATGGATGTTATCCATGATAAACGTTATTGTATCCTTATCGTTTCATTCTAATATATTTATTGTCCTGTCGTAAATGTAATACCTCATATATTATTATTTAAAAAAAACGATTTATACACAGATTTTCCTCGTGTTGTTGAAAACGAAGCAGATTATGATCTGAAATCTGTATATCCATTTTTATTTAGTTATGTTTTAACGTATACAAAGCAAAACATACCTTACGTCTTTTTAATGATGATGTTCAATAAATTAGACGTTGTAATTAATTTCTTTTCCTTATCGAAATAGTAATTCCAATTACAATTATTTTTTTAGGCATTCCACGTATAGACTTTCATGTTTTATGTTTTCGTTATCATTTTGGAGAAATACATTTTATGTCATTTCTAATAACATAAGCTTTCTAAAAATGTCCGAAATAATCGAACAGTCAGTCGTTGTTTTTTGTTTTTATTATAAATAATTATTATCTCTATGTAGAACAAATTATTACTTATCTTAATTATATTTATTAGTTTTAAATAGGGGTGCATCCGATACCGATACCGATACCGATATATCGGCGATACTTCGGGTTAGCCGATATATCGGTATCGACGATATTTTTATGACCGATACAACGATACTTTTTAATTTAAAAATGTAGTGTAAACGAGCGTGTTGTCTCGTCTATTCCGTTGCAAATGAGGCATGAACAATGCTCGCGGAAACCCTGCGCTTTTGAGGGTGTTGTTGAGTTGTCCCAATATATCGAGAGATGCAGATCCATTCGTTTTCTGGCGCAATGACGTTTTATACCCAAACTTGAAAAAAATTGCGCAGAAGTACTTTAGTTTCCAAATGAGTTCTATTGCATCTGAGAGACTATTTTCCAGCGTATTTCTTATTCAAACAGACTTGCGAAATCGCTTTCTCCGCAATACTTAAGATTATGTACTTTGTTTTTTAAACAAAAATCTTATCAATGTTAATTTTAATTACTAAAATTTTTAATTGCCTAATTATGTCTCTACTTTTTATATTAATAAAAGGAAAATCTGACTTGTGATTTATTTATTATACCTTTATTTTTAACCAACTTCAAAAAAAGGAGGTTATCAATTCGGCCGGTATAATTTTTTTTTATGTATGTACACCGATTACTCCGAGGTTTCTGAACCGATTTACGTGATTCTTTCTTTGTTCGATGCGGGATGGTGTCGTATTGGTCCCGTAAAAATTTTATTCGGATAGGCCCAGTAGTTTTTATTTTATTTGCATTTTTGTCTGTACTTGATGACATATTTGAAATGTAGCAAGTAAATTTGATTCACTTCCCGGTAACCGATTGAGCTGAAATTTTGTATACGTATGTAAATTGGATAGCGATGAAACATTATCATGACATAGAGCTGATTTGATGATGGAATCGGAAGGTGGCCATAGGAATTCAGTAATATATTGACTCAACTTTATCGAGTTTGGGCTCGTTTAATTCGTGTTGAAAAATACACTAAAAAGTATTAAATAAAAATAACTACGTTAAAAACAACCGACTTCAAAAACGGAAAAGTAAAAAATAAAAAAGATTTGATATTATTAATCTTATATATAAAATTCTCGTGTCACAATGTTAGTCTGCATACTCCTCCGAAACGGGTGGACCGATTCTCATGAAATTTTCTGTGCATATCGGGTAAGTCTGAGAATCGGCCAACATCTATTTTTCATATGTACCACGGGCGAAGCCGGGGCGGGCCGCTAGTTACTACATATTATTTAGATGTGCTATTTATTAAATAGGTTTGAAGTCGGTTGTTTTTAACGTAGTTATTTTTATTTTTTAATTCACAGTAAGCGTATCGGTATCGGTATCGGTATCGCCGATATTTTTATAAGAGTACTTATCGGTATCGGTATCGTATCGGCGAAAAGGCGTATCGATGCATCCCTAGTTTTAAACAACATAAAAGCTGCGATTGCATCATTCCTTGTTTGTATCTTAATATTATTACGATATTTTTTACTAATCACTTATTTTGTTGCTCATTATTATAAAAAATACTATCTCTTATATAAAAACAACAACAAAATATACAGTGTGGAAATTTTCGATGGGCCTTGGAGGGAAAGTACTTGAAATACTGATAATAAGATAGCAAATTTTGCTGAAAGGAAACATTCCTTTGTTTTTAATAAGAAACAGAACTGCATTCAAAGATTTTCGAAAATTCACTTGCATCGACCGGGAATCGAACTAACTAAAAATTAAAAAATAATATTTGTTATTTTATTCTTCAAATCGACTCAAACAATGTTAAAGATTATTAATTGTTAATTTCTTGTAAAATATTTGCTCTTAGAAATAGAAATATCATGGAATTGAACATTTTTTATTGTATGTATTGTGCTAATTCAAGTATGTAAATAATTCATATAGGCCTGTATTCAAAAACTGTATTGCAATTTTACTATCAAATTCCCAACATTCACTACTACATGTATATTCATTTGTAACGCTATCTTAAACCTATATAACGCATTCCGTTCATTCATTCGTTCGTGTGTACACAAATTTGTACCCTTATTACTCCTTTGTACCCAAACTTCCAATTGTACCCAAACTATTTGTACCCTCACCTTAAGAGCACCACATATTTCCACAGCATCCTCATCATCCACCACCGACACCCTGAAGTACTCCGTCTGGATGATGTCCCTCAGTATTGGCGCTAGCATCACATCCCGGCAACCGATGGTTGTTTCGCAGAATTTCTCTTCAGCCACCTGTACCCAAAATTGACAGAAAATCAAATTAGTGCCATATTGTGACGTCATTGCTGTTAAAATAAATTAATCATCTAAATTAAGAAAAAAAGTTTGGAAAATCCAAAAGTGCACGACTCATAATGCTCATTTAATTATGAAATTTAAAAAAAAAAAAAAATATATATATATATAGATATACAGTCTTGTAGTTTTCGTTTTTTATTAATTGCAATTAAACGACACTGAATTAATTAATCATTCGCATTCAGTGACCTACAATCGTCGATTAGAATATTTAAAAAAAAAATTTAACTCAAATGATGGATTTTTTCACAAGTTATAGTGTTTTCAGGTTTCACACATGACGGACAGGAAAATTTTTTGACCTATTTCGGTGTTTTTTTCCAATTCTATTGAAGTAAATCAATTTTTAAAAAGTATGGGATTAATCTCCATTAAATTATCTCGACAATAGTATGCAAAATATCTTGATTCCGTGAACTAACAAGGCTATAATAATAAGAATAGCTGCAAAAATGAGGCGAAAAAAATTTTTCGATCGTAAAGCACTCTCTGATGCTTCGCATCGTCGTGCAAATTACGTTTGTATTTAAATATAATGTAAAATTCAGGCGATAAAGGCGATAAAGGTTAAGATACATAAATCGAATTTTTAAGTGACATTCGATACATAAAATATGCCTTTGAAATTCCTAATTCGCATAGTAATAAACATAGCTCTTTTTGTAGTTTTTCTTTTTTTAAATTATTTATTTTGTTTAAAATTCTTCATAATGGGACCACGCTTTAATATTCGTGTGAACAATGTCAGAACAAAACAATGCGAAGAGATATAAATAAACATTTTTTGTTTTCTTTAAACAATGAATAGAGCGAGATATTAGCTTCATTTTTGTGTGCATTCCTATTAGAAACACTAACGAACATTTCATGAAACTATTTTAAGTGGTTCGCAAACATTTTTATGTATGTACATAATAATTAATATTAAATTTACAATTATATAATAAAAACTATTATAACATGAATTATTATTCTTTTACTACCTATATATATGTACTTATATAGTCATGAAATCTGGCATAAAATGTTATTTACTCAAAATACAGTTTTTACGCAATTATTTTTGTAAATTTCATCGTTATGAATATCAAACTGCGCCGGACTAATCTTACAATATATATTATTAATTAGAGAAAGTCATATGCTTGTTAATTAATGCGTTGATAACAATATATCATTGACCTTTAATTGCACATCATTCACGATGAAACAAAATATATGGTGATGTGAACTGTGATTTGTATTATTTTTAAACAAAATAAGAAATTGTATGATTAATTTTTTTTGAAGTGAAAGTTCTTTATCGGGGTTGGATAAAAATTTATTGTAACATTTTTTCGTTACGCGTGACATTTTTCCGTTACGCGCCATCTTTTTCTTATGTGATTCGACGTATTTCTGTAAAGTTGCATTTATAGTATATTATTTTTTGAAAAATAAGGTCATAAAGAAGTTTCACTTCTTACGTGTGTACACTAGTACACGCACACATTTTTTTTATACGTCAATTTGAACAATTTACCTGTTATAGTATGCAGTTGTACTTTGATATTAGTCTCGCTACGATACTAGACAATACAATCAAGTACCTATTTGATAATTTGAAATAGCTAAGGTGTAGAATTTCACGATAAAATTCGAAACGTCGTGTTAAATATATTATTTAGTAATAAATTATTATTTAGTATAAAATAAAATACAGACATCTTGTGCATACAAATAAATTGTAGCATTTTTTTTGCGATTAAATGAGATTCATTATATGCAAGGTCACAGAATATATTATAAAACAATATTCCACGAGATTTATAATTACTTAAGCCACTAATTAGCACTACAAAAAGATAACACAGGTTATTTTGCTTTTACCTAGGAAATATAATATACGTACATTGTTCGATATTACTGCCGTATCTTCGAAGTTACTTACTGTTTTTTTTTTATTTAAATTTATGTACAGCATTATGAAAATTTTCCACAACTTTGACTAGTATAAAAGTGCATTATTTCTAAGTACATCATGTAAACGTTAAATTTTTCGGGTTGGAATTTTTTTATTTATATAACGAAGTTTACTTTTAGATATTATGTTATCATACGAATATATTTGAATGTTTGTATATAAGATATCAATTAGGACTAAATTAACAGACCTTTACTATTGTGGTATCGTATTTTCGTGGTAGTCGAGTAATGTATTTTTTATATTCAAGAATTCGAGAACGAATACCTTTAAATTGAGCATACATTTTAATAACTAATCGATCATACATTTTTTCTTTCTTAATATATGAGTTAAGACCTCAATATTTAAAAAATATTGATAGAAAACTGAAAATGTAAAAACACCTATTTCCACTTTAATTAAAGTATACCACAAATATAAGACTTGCAGCCCTTTATATAATGCTGTTAAATGCAAAAGCCAAGGTGACGCGATATAAATAGAAACAGACCAACGAAGGTAAATTATTTGCTCGACCGTTTGTAATAATTCCGTTCACCAGTATACTACGTAAATTTAGTAAAACATAAATATTTACATTTACCAATGAAATTATGTTGCGGTACACGGAAATTTGTTTTTTTCTAACACCTAGAAGTTAGTTTTGATAATACTCTTTATTACGATTAAATAGGTACGATGGCAATAAATTTTTGGGGCAGCGTTCATAAATTAAAGAACGTTAAAAATTACGTAGACGTACAGTAAGATTCACGAAAGATGACCACGGCGCAGAAGGCATATTTTAGGTCCCCTATGGAGGTGCGAGGTGAGGCGCGGGCGGATTTAATTTTAAATAAATAAAAAATACATCAAAATCTTATTTTATCTTATGTCTTTTCTTCATGAGTGAACGTGCACAGACGGCCGCCATTTGTGGTCATCTTTCGTGAATCGTACTGTACCTAATTAACTTACGTTAAAAATACGCTACAATGTTTGAATTGAAGGTTTTGTTTTTTAAATATCATAAGGTTACCGGATTTTAACATTAGATAGATAGATAATTCTTTATTGCACACACAGAAATTAACATAAAATACAGATATAGTAAGACAAAGAAAAGACAACATTAATAGTAACATTGTTTATCGTTTTCTCCTAAACACAAGTGTAGGAAATTACCAATATCAAATCAAATATCCTATAACAATTCCATTCAAAATATTATAAGCCAATTACACATCTTATTACAAGTCCTCAGAAGGGGATCCTACAATAATAACCGATCCTTAAAACCTACCGAAAAATTTGACCTGTATTAAACCCAGACTACAAAGTCAAACATGTTTTGTAATAAAACGATTAAAGTTCAATATACTGGCTTATAAGTCAAATATATTACACATTTGACATTATATAATTCTTTACCTCCGAAGCGATATTGGCACCCATGAGCACCGAGCAGGGGATCTTCAGGCATCTCGTGATGATGTGAGAGATGAGGTCAATGCCACCACCTTCCGCGATGTCGAAGCCCTGCCAACAAACATTCATGTAGCTTGTAATTTAACTACAGGGTATATTGACTAAGAATATATTAAGAATTAACAGATTTAGAGATAGCGAATGTTCTTGGAAGAATGCATAACTAATTGGTTAAAAATTACTTCTTGATAATAAATCAAATCATCCGAATATATGACGCATCACTACATAGTATAAAACAAAGTCGCTTTCGCTGTCCCTATGTCCCTTTGTACGCTTAAATCTTTGAAACTACGCAACGGATTTTGATGCGGTTTTTTTTAATAGATAGAGTGATTCAAGAGGAAGGTTTATATGTATAATAACATCTAATAAATAGTGGAGAAGTACTGTTATTTTTGAGGTTTCTAATGTGATGTCGTAAATAATTACATTTTTTCCGCTTACATTGCAAACGCAGCGTGAACCCTACGAGTTTTATCAAAATAATGTACTAAGTATTGTACACATTGAAAAGGTCTACAGAAAAGTCCGCGATGGTATATGTCTATCTCTTATGGATAACCCACAATAACTTTTTTTTGCCATTTACTTTTTACGACAAATAATGGCTAATTTTCGAAGCGATTTTAACCAATACAGCATTAATCCTTAACCAATTAAATACCTTGAATACATTATTCATTTAATTTAGATCTATATGGCCCTTTACACCGTATGATTTAAGTGAATATTTTCGAAGATATTACAGATTTAAAAATTGCGGGACGTAGCGTTTGCGGCGGTACCGGCCGGCCGCCATTGCACCCGTGCGAAGCCGGGGCGGGTCGCTAGTTGCCTATAAATCAGTTACTTATCATAAAACTGATCGCAGATTGTTTATTAATAGCGTACCTAAATGACTATTGTTGCAAAAGGTCAACTTTTTTTCATTTTCAGCTGACTGCATTTAGGAGGAATAATCATTATATCCATATTACACCTTGATTATATGCATATTAAGATTCTACTTAAAAGTAAGAAAATGCATCATAAAATGCAGCATCTAAACCCCACTTCTA
Source organism: Colias nastes (assembly GCA_907164665.1). Lineage (NCBI taxonomy): Eukaryota > Metazoa > Arthropoda > Insecta > Lepidoptera > Pieridae > Colias > Colias nastes. Next base: position 8,956 of record CAJQZM010036071.1, read on the forward strand.
ACTCCACCTAAGTCCTACATAAATGGCGGCAATCCACTTATCTCAGCAAGAATTCGTACTAATCTCAAACAATTCGAAGCACGCATCCAGGAAGTGTCACGTCACTTCACACGAGCGTGTTAACGAACACGAGACACGTGACACAAGGCCACTGTTACGTGCACACTACGCCAAGTCTATAGCTGCAAAAAATGATTATCTCACACTTGGCGCGAACATTTGTGTGCCAAGTTTGATCTGTCTCGTCAACTGACGGATATTCGACTCATGACTAAGAAATTTTTTTTATTTGTTAAAAAAACACGCTTTTAGATAAATTCTTGAAATGATTGCAATGTCACCGATCCTTAAGTGTACCTACCAAGTTTGAATTGAATCTGTCCGTTAAAAGTGGGTCAAAATCGAGGCTAAAGTTACAGGTGAAGGTATGTAATAAAAACGTGCTAAAAAGTTAAATAGCAAGAGTCGATTATGGATTGGGAGAATCTACGGGACTATATTATTATGATGGATATTAACCTCATTTCAGATGTTTATTACATACACAACACCGTATAACGTGCCCTGTTTACACAATGTGTTATCTATAACTACAATAGCATCCCAATTTAACGTGATTCCATTTCAAAATATGTTGTTTATTATTCATTTTTTTAGACAGTCATTAATTCAAGTATGTGAAAATTACGAAAAGATTGAAATTTACCAACATATTTACACTGTGTTTACGTCATGTAATTAATCATCGACATTTTGCTAGACTTTGTTTACGAGTACAAAGGCCTTTCGACGCGATAAAACGGCTGATTCTAACGTTTTAGTAGGTATATCAAAGACCTACGTAGTAGGTATGAAATAACTTTCATCTTCGGACTCCGAACATATTGAGTTGAACTTAAGTACGATACCTACTTAACTATGAATTTAACTATGAAAGAGTTTGTGAATTTTTTATGTTAAGGTGCCTAGTAGAGCAAAACGCGAGTTTGCTGCTAAATTATAATGCTTTAAAGTATATGATTAACTGCAGTAAAAAATCTCAGATAAATATATGATATTCTTCAGGAGATAAACTAGCTAGATAGTGTGTTGAAAACACAATACAACTTATTTTACTCGATAGAAAAAAATCACAAAGGTACCTCTAAAAAAATCTTTTGATGCTTGATTTAAAAACCATACTAAACTACATACAATCATTCTGTTTTTTCGGCAAATAATTCTACAAGCAACATACTAAGATAATACTGTGTTATTTTTTTAGTCCAATCAATAGATTTCGTGTAAATCGCAAATTCTTATTCCCAAACCAAAAACGTACGCATGTGTGCGTGAACGCCTGTGTACCGACACTACCGGCCGAGGCCCGTTCGTAATGATGCGCGTATGGCGTCGGGCTGCAGCTGTGGCGCGGCGTGTGTGTGTGAGTGGAATGAAATTCTTACTCAGGGCAGCGCCTTAATTCATTAAACTTTGCATTGTGACATCAGTTACATTAATAAATGTAGAGACAATATTGTTCTTTCATTACAACAACATAGGTCTGTACGTTTTTTACTCAAAAACGAATGTATGGACCATTTGGTTATCACAAAAAAATATATTGTGATACTAATTTAGGATTCTCTTACTCGAGCGATTTTGTGACATCGAATATTTTTATATTTTAATTATGGTATTCCACAGATTATCTTATGTAAACATGAATACCTAACCTATCGTAATATTACTTATCAGTTATCGATCATGAATCGTTATGCCAATCTTTTTTTATAGTAAAGTTCCGTTACGCCCATAACGATACAAAATCAAACTCAAAGCTAAATAAAAAATGGTAAAATTCTAATATTATTAGGTATGTTTTAATATGTAGTGGATGTGTTATGCTATTGTAAAAGTTAGATCTGTTGCCTTGCTTGCATAGATATAAATTTGTATGTTTTACAATCTTACGGCGACATTAAATTTACCTAATAAGTATTATTTATTATAAATGAGTTAAGTACTTAGTTATTTATAATTTGTAACATTAATTTATTATTTTCGTCAAAATCTCGAAAACTTCATAGAAATTTGCAAAATTATAAGTAATAAAAACAAAAAATCTTCTTACCTTAATCAACGATAGTGCAGCAGCTGTAGGCTTAATTTTGCCAAGTAACGTAGAACATAAGGTTCTAACAAATTGATGGGGAACCACAAAAATGAGGAGATCAGCATCCTTGGCGGCTTCCACTAGATCTGGGACAGCCACCTGCACAAAATTATAAAAAAAAAATAAAAAAAAAAACAGCAAAACAGATTCGCTGACACACCAAATGCTCATGGGGGGGCGACTATCTTGCCGAAAGTGAGTCGCCTGCTCTCTTTTGTTTGATTTGACATAAAAAAATAGGATTGAATAAAATAATTTAGGGCCGATTTTTCAATGCTTGGATAAAACTTATCTAAAGTATTGCACGATAATATTAAAATGTCACGTAAACTGTCAAATACGGGCAATTAGAATACGTTTTTAAAATGGTAGTTTTAAACATTATTCGACGAATAAGTTTTATCCAAGCATTGAAAAATCGGCCCTTAAAAACTAAAATAATTTAAATAGATTCAAACCCACAAAAGTTAATGTAAAACATGGAATATGTGTTAATATTTTTTTTACATAATCATGTCAAATTCACTTTCACACCTAAACTGCTGAACCAAATTTGATAAAATTGAGACTGGAAATAGTTAAAGTTCCATGATCAAATACAGGCTGCCAGCAAAAGTGTAATAAAGGATAAATATTAAAAGTGGCAGACTAGATATTATAATTTCCTTGTTTTCATTCAGATAATTAAATTAGGACAGATAATAATCTTTAGATAAACCTTTTTATCAAAATAATATGCAATTAAGAAATAAATAATAATTAATTGGAAAAAAGTTTACTAACTACTTACATTATGTTTTTTTGTAAAAAAATAATTTTAGAGCCTCATTAATTGATTGTCTTATAATATGTACATTTAAAGTAAGTCAACTTGAAGGCACAAGTAATATTAATATATTCTGAACAATGCAAAACTAAATGATGATTTATTATCTATATCCCAAGGTTGCCAGGAAGAAATTTCTTTTAAGCAATAAGGCCGTCTAATTGTACATTTACTTTAAGTTATTATTTATGTTAATGTTATTTTTGTGTGCATTATACAATAAAGTGTTTTCCATTCCATTCTATTCTAAATGATGTTATTTGCAACTAGTAGGAACTGCATAAAACAAACTTGTTACATCAATTGATAAATTATTCAATAGCACTGAGTTATTTTCTTGTTAACTGCAAGCACTATACAATTAACCAATTGAAACTATGAAAAACAAGAGGAGTTCAAACTGGAGTAAAATTAAAAAGAGTAAAATAATTCAAATTAAACATAGTTACTTAGAATAATTATGATTTTAAGTTTTTTTGATGATATTCAATATTCATAAACTTTATAAATTCTTTTTTTAGTGTTAATAGTTAATAGTTCAAAATA
>CAJQZM010036073.1:0-33925 GCA_907164665.1 Colias nastes
TCATGTACAGAATTGGCCTCTCTACAGATTTATTATAAGTATAGATTAAACTAAGAAGCTCGAAATATATTATTACAATAATTGCAAACCATCATCACAGTATTACAATATCTATACAGTACGGAAACGAATGTACTTGTGCAGAGAAACGGAGGGGAACTGGCGGGGGGTCGGGCGACGCGGGCCGCGTAATGCAAACACGCTTAGTTTGCATTACCTAGCGCGAAAGGACGACGCAGTCGTATTTTTTGTGTAATAATTTTATTATACATAGGTACTTACATATTCTATTATGGCGCGCACAAACTGTTCCGTTTACGGATGTAAATCTACATTGAAATCCCAGAAGGAAACAATATTTCAGAAAGATTGTATTAATTGTATCTGTTGAATTAAAATCAAAGCTATGTATATGTTGTCCTCATTATTTTCTAATCAGATTGTACATCCCAATGCGAATGCATTACTTAGTTAAATGTTATAATATACAATTAAGAACATCCAAAAATAAAGTGTCCACGTAAATAATATTTAGCAGTGCAATATCTGTAATTATATATTTATGAACAAATAATACATCAGATTTAATAATCGCAATTATTTTGAATGTACATATGAATAAATGATTTCATCATAATATTAATAATCACAATTGTTTTATTTCCCATTTGTTGCAACCCTAGCGTATTTTCGTGTGGCAGCGTAAGTACCTACGCTGGCGGCGGCATCGCGCGACATCAAAGGCGTTTCCTTACTGTAGGAAATAATATTGTAATACTGTGCCATCATCTCTCCATGTATATCCCAATTTTGCTCAAATAAAAAAAATTACTACCTGACAGTATCTGACTGTAAGGATAGTCAGTGTTTCATTAAGCATTCCTGCAAATATCCGTTGTGCCATTCGCGGAGGTACTGTGTCCCAGAGATCTTTTCTACTACCTGTGTACAAGATTATTAATTGAATAAACCATTTCTTTTTGTAGTATGCACTGAAATTCAAAAATTCTGCATTTCAGTGAATTATTTAAAGGTATTAATCTAATTTTTACTTTACATATTAATTTAAGCATTCAAAAGTTTGAAAATTCCGCATAGTTCGCGTTCCTGTGGTATTTCTGGGATAAAAAAAAAACTATGTCGATTCTCTTACAAAACATTGTTATAATATCTAATAAAAGACCATAACAACCAAATTTCTTCAAATCTCACCATTCATATAAAGCCACCAGCCTTGAACCGAAGGGGTGCCAGTATCCTGTATACTTCTGCCCTGAACATCTATTGGTCTTCCACCGGAATCCTGCAGGATGTATAGAGATAGCACTCTATTGTGAAGGTCCAATACCCTTTCACCCACGGCTTCCGACATCGTTACGTATCTTTTATAACAGGCCTGAAATATTATTTGTTTGAGTAAAGCACTAGGAAATATTATTTTAAATGTTATATAAGTTAAGATATTTATGTCTTTTTTTATTTTAGGTAGTTTTACGTAGGTGAAATCTTATCAATCCTACCCATTAAATCTTTTTCAATGTACTTAAAAGTAAGGAGGATCTGATCTGATCATGTTATAATTATTTATTTGCCTTCTGAATTGGTAACTAACACTTTTTTTTATCAAGCAAGGCAGATGAATTGCCTGAAAACCATGCATCTACTTAAATTTATTTACTGACCTGCATAACAGATTGCATTTCAGCGAGACCAGTATCCTCAATATGCTGTAAGTAACAGTAAAGACTGTTTTTCAGTAACGCAGCTGCGCCTAAAGTCGCAGTCAATACTGGCAAGTCAGCGTGGTCTAATGCTTCTTGTGCCAGCATATGGAGATGCTCTGTAAAAATAATTACCTGTATCAATTAATTAAATAAGAAAATGAATGTTCAATCATTACAACATATAAAAATTCGTATAAAAAATTACCACTAAAATGATTCCTGTCCATTTTTAAGGAAGGCTACGTAACTTAGACTAAATATTATAGGTAGGACAACATTATTACCTAAAAGAGAATCACTAGATTTGATTGCAAGCTGAACAAATTTATCTGGATCAGAAGTTTTAGCAACACCTGCTTCAATATTTTCGTCCTCCAATGTGACAAACATACCAGAACCTTGTCTAAAAAAACATGAATGTTATTAATAAAATCATTATACGAAAATTATCATTTAAAAGTAAGTAAATCTTCACTATATCACTTCACAGCACAGAAGAAAATAGTTTTCCATTGCTTTTTACACTAAGACTTGGAATTTTATAAAAGTAGTTTGGTTCTTTTTCAAATACCAAGTAAAAGGCCGGCAACGCAACCACAATACTCCAGTCTGTGGTTGATCATGGGCGGCGCCAATCATAACTTTCTGTACGGTGATGCGCAAGCTCGTTTGCCAGCTTATAAAAAATAATAATACTTAAATTAATCTTGCTAAAAATACAGATTGGTGCAGGTGTTGCATTATGCATAGAAATTGCTTTCCTGTTAAACATGTTTGTGAACCAATAAGTTGACTCAATGTAATGAATGTGTGAATGAATAGAATTAGCGCTTAGAGACTAGCGCTAGCATATTAATATTATATTTGATACTTATAAAATTGAAAAAAAAAGACGTGTGGCACTCGGGGACTGCCGCGGTAAAGCTATTGCATAGCATGCCTTCAAGCCACACCTCCGAGCCCGTCGGAGTGGGGAGCGCGAGATTTTTTCGTTACGGAATTTCTCGATTCGGTCCCCGCGCTCAAGGCCCGCGATAGAAGCTATGCAATAGCTTAAAATAATTAATAAACCAAATACTTCATATGAATAAACATACTTAAATGCAATTGAGAACTCTTCTTCAAGCCACAGTACAATTTTGACAGCTGCAAACGAGGCGCTTCTTGGGAAATCCAGCCTCCCACCAACCACACCACTGCAAACTTTCTCCGAAAGCACTGTTTGGTTATTCTGTAAATTACGGCATAATATTTACCAGTATTATGATTCATTTTTTTTATTTATTGAAAGAATGTTTTTTTCTGTAGACTAGATTGTGTGTGTGAAGTCCCATGTCCCCTAGTGGGGTAAGGGGCAGATGTATTATGTACATCTGCTTCACTGATCGATTTTCTTTAGGGACAAGTAGGTGATCAGCCTTCTGTGTCCTGCCAGACCGAGACATTTTTTTTTCTTCGTCTCCACCGGGAATCGAACCCAGGACCCCTTGGGTCTACGCTCACACGTTAACCACTGTACCAAGGAGGCGGTCTAGACTAGATTGTGATTATGTTTAATATCTACAAATAAGTACTACATTATATTACATAGTCAAATCAGTAAAAATAATCTATACTAATATTATAAAGCTGAAGAGTTTGTTTGTTTGTTTGAACGCGCTAATCTCGGGAACTACTGGTCCGATTTGAAAAATTCTTTCGGTGTTAGATAGCCCTTTTATCGAGGAAGGTTATAGGCTATATATCATTACGCTACGACCAACAGGAGTGGAGCCACGGGGGTGAAACCGCGCGGAGCAGCTAGTCAATCATGAAACTCCAATAGAAAATTTAATAGTTTTTTTTTTTCAAATTATTTAAACTATGCGAAAAGTAATTGCTACTAACTGATTGTGTACACATTTCTTTTGAATCAACATTGATCCTAATTGGATATTTTCAGATATTATTGGAATGTCTTACACTATTTTATTAGTATGTACTCTGTCCTCACTTAAAATGATGTTAAAGAATCTCAAATTAATGCTCTTGTAAATTAAAGTTAACTTGCCTGATAATATTCCAAATCTCTTTGCAACAGGATAGGAATCCTGTCCATAATATTGCCATCTTCAATGACCTCCATGTTGAAGAAATAAAACAAAGTATGCGTCAAATCTTATCTATTTTTCATATACACATTTACACTAAGCTATGATTGCATGATTTGAAATCAACATTGTCTGTTATTTTGGATATTTCATCTTGTAGGAGACGGTGAAGGGGTACTCCGTCGTGCTTATAGATCCAATATCCTCCGTTCTTTAAAACTAGATCGTAACGTTTTGGTCCAGATACAGGGGAACTAAGCCAGATCTGCTTGTTTGGCGTCTGTCTGTTAATCACATATGTCCCATGAGATGGCCCTAAATATACTGTGAGCACACCATCCTGGAAATTAAAACATTAAATTTATAAATAGTGTAACGGTAAGATATCGTACTGAGAAAATTACTGTAAAGAAGTCAATATTTTCTAAATTGTAACATCTGTTGTACAGTGTTTAAAATTATCCATTAAATAAGTATTGTAGCATAACCATAATAATAATAATAACTTACACTGAATGTTACATCAGCGCCTTTTAAATTACTCGTCCGATCTATAATTTCTTCAAAATAGTCACACAGAGATTCTAGTGTTTCGTTACATATATCTTCAAAAACTGCTTGTTCTATATGATCGGAACTATCAACATTGCTAATATTCGAAGAAAAATCACGATTTGTGCAGACATAACAAGGTTTAAAAGAACTACTTAGGAAATATCTTTTGAAAATGGGTGTAGAAATATTGATTCTTCTAACAGCCAAGCACCTGCTGGCACGGAGGACATTTCTAATCATTTTGGTTTATTATTGGTATCCAGTAGTTACTAAACGATATTTTCCAAGTTTTGTTAATGTTTTCCACTTCGTTCTTCAAAGTTCAATTTTGATAACTAAACTTCAAAATCAAACTGACAACACGTGACAATTGAAACTTGACAGTTGACAGTGACAAAGGCAAAGATTTGCAGCCATACAGCCTGGTCGAATTTTATTGAATTATTTTGCCATTTATTAATTAATATCTTATCTATATTTAGAAAAGAAAATCGTTATTTGTTGGTTTTGTCTCCACTTATAAGAAAAACATCTACCTTAACCTTGGGACCGGGCAACCAGCTATTGCACGCCTCATAAGCGAAGCGTTGAGGTGGGTACTACTGTCACTTCGCGCAAAACATCTGATTTTTCAAACTTAAAATGTCTTTATGTATCATACATTGCACTTGTAAGATAATACATACACACACATATTAAGAAAAAACACTATTTTTAACATTCATGATATTTTTGATGTCATTTTTGTTATTTAAACTAGTTAAAAAACAGTATAAAAAAGTTCTGTCTTGGACGTCCGTGTGTCTGTATGTGCGGAGGATTTTCTTGTTAACACGATAGCGACCGAAATACTTTACTAATCGAGTCTTTTTTTTTCTCTTACGCTTGAGTATGCTCAGGAATAGAACCCTTTCATTTTTCAGGGTCTGATTCGATGTGGTTTAATTGTTATTAAATAAACAAAAAAAAAATATCGACTGAGATTATGAGGCGTGCACTTTTGGATTTTCCAAACTTTTTTTAAAATATACTAGACGTAGACTATAGGAAATGGCGTGAAAAAAAACAACATTGCAATAATAATACACATTCGCATAAGTGATAATTGTTTACCAAAAGCTTTATTCATTTTCATCACCATGAAAACTTACTGCATGGTTTCAAGTTGAACTAGTCAACGTTTTCATTTTCTTTCGGCATCATGTATGAGTTCTGTGGGGGTAGCATCCAAGGATGGGCCATGTATTCCGGCGACAAAACAGATATCGAATCTTCTGGCACCCTTGGTATAGGTAGTAGAGAGTTATATTGATTCCAATGCGGATTAATAAATAGTACGTGCCGATCGTTTCGTTCTTGCAGCGGTCTAAAGTTGCGGAGATTAGGTTCATCCCATGGGTCCCATAGTTTTCTAAATTGCTTCATCTGAAAACCAATCAGACAGAATTTATTCTCGTACTTACGTAAAAATAATTAATTTGTATTTGAACTCTTGATTAGATAGTTAAAACGCGATTTAATTGTAAGGAAATAACTCTGCTCTGTATCCGATAACAGATTCTTGCGGCCAATTTCTTACAGGCAATCTATTGATAATAATATAATCAATTGCATACCTCTGCATTCATTCCAAATTAATTCCATAAAAAAAAAAACAGAAAGCTGAAGAATCGAGCAGTTGGATTGTTGTACTATTAATTTGTTGTAATATCAAAATTAATTAATAATAAAAATATATACATTACTAGCTGTCCCGGCAAACGTTGTTCTGCCTTACTCTTCATCATTTATGGGTATGAAAAATAGATGTTAGCCGATTCTCAGACCTACTCGATATGCACACAAAATTTCATGAGAATCGGTCCAGCCGTTTTGGAGGAGTATGGTAACTAACATTGTGACAGGGGAATTTTATATATAAGATACACCTATCAACACATGAGAATTGAGAACAAAAACAAAGCTGTACAAATTATTTTGCGTCCGAGGGATGCGTCATGCGAGCGGATTAATTTTGATAGGGATTATATTATAAATAGCCCAACATTAGTAAAGAGTGGTACTTATATGAATACCAAAAAAAAAATTATTTGAATGACGTGTAATTTATATTTTTAAGGTTGTGATTTCATTTAGCTTTTCAACTAGCCACAAATATTTATAATTTTTTAAATACCTTCATAATATGAGACTGTAATCTGTATCTACACTCTACATGAGATAAACAAAAATTATGCATATCACCCAGGCTAGGGCGATTATATTCCATTTTAAGATTGAATCGAAGTAGGGTATTTAATGAAAGTATCCATATTCATGTACATATCAAAGGCTGATTTATTTGCGTATTATCCCGTTTACTTGTGCGTAAGGACATTGCGGCCTTGAATCAGGTATGCTCATAATAATATTAACCAACATATTGTGTAATTTCTATGCGGGAAATTTTTGTAATTCAAGAGTTTATTCGCAAATAAAATTGAAACCAAGCGAGCTTTCGAGCGTGACTTATTCATATGATAGGCACGTGAATCAATTACACCACAACCTTTTTTGTTATTCGTGGACAAAAAATATAATTTCTAGGATTTTTTTTTCGGCATGAACCAATATTATTGAATAGAGTTCCACTGGAGGCGGTGTTAAAATTAGTTTCATTGTAATTGTTTGGATTAAGGCGGCAACAGTTTCAACAAACAACAACAACTATATAAAGGATATTTAAATTCATAATCATACTTTAACTTTTAATAATAACAAAAGGGAAACTTTAATAAACAAACTTTTCTAGCGCTGATGAAATAATTTTAAACACAAACATTTATTTATTAACCCTATATAGTAGTCGCGTGGTCCACACGTGTAATCCAGTGATACAAAATTGCAAATTTCTAAAAATCTAATAGATCCAATTATTTCATCCTTCGTGTAGGTACTCTAAAGCCTGATTCCCACGGCATGTTTGCTTCACAAGCATTGGCAGACGACAAGCGCTTGTCGCCATCCGTCGCGATTTGAACTGAGCGTTCCCACGGCATGTGTGCGTATGGCAAGCACTGGCGAGCACGGTGGACGGTCATTCCTACTAATACCTAATATAAATTCTCGAATTTTGCATGATAGAAATTATCGTACAATCAGCGTACGATAATACTATGCTATCGTACATCGTACGTAGGCACAAAATTATTTTATTTATTTATTTATTTATTTAAATTCTTTATTTAACACACACAAAAAAATAAACACAAAAATAAAAAGAACAAAAAAGAAGATCATAACATGTTAAATAGGCGGCCTTATCGCTATAAGCGATCTCTGCCAGGCAACCTTTGGATAGGATTTGTCATACGAATTAAAATTAGATGGGTGGTGTTTGATTTAAAAGGAGAAAAAAAAAAAAATAAAAATATGTACATATACATATATACGTATATATATAAAAATAGATACCTAATAATAAATAAATAAGTAAAAACAATATAAATATTGATATCAATTATCAATACTATAAATACATGCTATAAATACACATACATACATATATACTTACATACATACATATCATACATGATACATAATACATAACTATGTATAAATAAAAATATTACAGCTCGTTGAAGAGATGACGTATTTGTACGATAATTATCGTACGGTTCCGAACAATGACGCGCTACAGACGGCAAGCCCCGACGGACGTCGACCAACGCCGTCGCACCGCGCCAAGCGCGCACCTTTGATCTTACCGACTTCCGATGGATAGCACAAGCGTCGGCAAACATCGGCAAACGACCACAAGCGCGCCGATTCCCATGGCATGTGGTATGGTGTGGCGCGGTCGGGTTTGTGAAGCAAACATGTCGTGGGAATCAGGCTTAAGTTTAATAATTGCCGCATGCACTCAGTGCAGCGCGGGGAGTCGGGTGCGCGTGGTTGTGCAACAGGAGCTCCGAAAAAATTCGTGGTCTACGTACGTATGCCGCGCGACCAACTACCTACGTAAGTTTTTTGTTGTGACTGTTTCAATAATTTTTTCAAATATTAAATTGTGTTTTTAAAAATAATGTTACAGACTTATAAATTATTAATTTATTTATATTTGCAGGTAAAAAACAGAGTTATTTAGATAATTATGGACAACTGACGAAAAAGACTGATCGAGGCTTGGTTGGCCGAAGACCATTGTAGTGATGATCTTGGTGGCGACTAGTCAAGTTCAGATTGTAAAGAAGACCATGTAGAGAAGCAGCAGTTAGATGCCTATACTGGAGATAATATCTCCCTATAATCGCACTAAAAATGAAGTGGATTTGGTTGATAGAAGTGTTCACTGTATTGTTCCTCTCTTATATTTTTCAGTCCAGAAATTCAAGAAGATGACTTGTAACCGCGTTTTATTATCTGATCTACCTCAGTGCCTTCAATGCGCTATGCATACATTCAGCAAATAAAAACATTGAATCTATTCAACGTCATTTCCTCATGGACGGCGCTGGCTTGGATGAAACCCCAGGTGTTTCATCCAAGCGCATCATCTAATGGCGAATCCACACATGCCATGCAAATGCCGGCGGTACGACCGCCGGCCGTGCCGCCGCATTTGCCATTTAATTGTAGGGGTAGACGTTGATTATTATAAATTTATAAAGAATAGAAAAAAATTCGATCACGAGGTGGGACTCGAACCCGCATCCTTTCACGCCAATCCGGGGCGCCTCGTGATCAATTTTTTTTTTCTATTCTTTAACAGCATGCATTTGCATGCATTCTTTAATGCATTTGAATGCCATGAAACAGTTCGTAAAGCAGTTTCGGAGACGATCGACGACGGAGACGATCTAAGATTTAAGAATCTAAAAGCAACGTTACTTGAATCATTAAAACGTACATCATGAATTACCTGATCTAAAGAAGCGAACAAAGATTTCCTCGGCACCAGCCATCTGACTACAAAATTTTCGCCTCGTACTGTGTGCAAACTGCCCCAATATAGAAAATAATCTTCGTAAAACATTGGAAGCAAGTGCGACATGGGGTACGGGCCTACACGCGTGTGGGTTTGAGCTTCTTGGATCCTTGGGAAGCCTTCTATAATCCAGCTGAGGCGTTCATCAGGGTTTACACCATACTGGAAGTGTTTTTACTCGTTAGCTAGTAAACTAAGCACCATAGCACCAATTAGCCATTCATCTCAATCTGGCAAGCAAATTTCATCAAAAAATTTGACCAATAGACCAACTAGTTAATGACATACGTAATCAGAAACCAATCAAGAAACAATTAATTCGTATGCCATTTTCGTGATACAACAATCAAATAAAACACAACTGGATACCAAATATAATTAAAAGATTACGTGATCTTAAAGTTTACATAGAGACTCAACTTTTCCACTTTTTATAGGGACTTGAGTTCCAATCTACAAATTCGAAACCTTAGTTCGAAACTATAATATTATAAATGACGATGATGTGATGAATCACTTATACATGAATGAAATACTGCACCATTGACGCTATAGGCAAAAAAATGCTATAAAAAGTCATTCTTACTTTTATCATATAACAGACCATAACTACTCCGTCAGGATGTCGGAACGCCTCGTCCTGCGTCATATAGTCGGCTTTGAAAAACGTAACCTAAAATATATTTAAGATACTTTACCTTATTTATATTGTATTATTATTATTTACACTAAAGCATCACTTGGCTTAGATAACCGTTTACAATTAATTTTAATGACATAATTGGCAATATTAATTATTATACCTGCATTTCACCTGGATACCGTCTCTTATCTACTGTATGTTCACTGCCTTCCATCATATGAGCACCCCAATGAAAGTGAATTTGGGATAATACATGTTTCTCGAGGAAAGGGCCACCTTCTAGATATGGCCTTTCTGTTCGCCATTTCGCACCCAACAATACTTTAAATTGTAAAATAACGACAGATTATTAAATTGTGTTATTATCCGCAGCCAATTTCAACTTTTGAGGTGTGAATATAAATTATCTTATAATATTTTCTACCCATATCGGAGTAGACTGTACTCATCAGTAGCGGGAACCAAAGCCAAAAATATTTAAATAAAAAAAAATCATATTATAATTCATGAAAGCAAGGAGTCATTAAACTTTATCACAACCACCGCGTGAAACTTAAGTTTGTTAATATGGTCATGAACTCGAAACTATGTACTACAAAATAAAGTCCGCGTGGATTACATATAATAATAAACCTTACAATTTTCGACCTCACCGTGTACAAATAGGGGTTAGAAATTTGTTGACTACAAAGTCTGGCCATCAGAAACAAAGGAAATTAGAGCAAGGGGCTCCTCAGCAGTGATATTATTAATGAATAGAGTTCCACTGGGGGTAGTTTTAAAGTTAATCTCATTGTCGTGATTATTTTAGATTAAGGCGACAAAGAGGAGTTCAAAAAGATATGTATTTACATGCCAAAGCTTAGAAAATATTATCATTATCATTATACCTAATAAAAATGAACCGACAAATGTGATGCTGACCATAAAACTCGAGAACGGCTCGACCAATTCGGATAATTTTTTTAATGCTTTAACGCTTTGTTAAGGCACAAGGAAGGCTCATAAGGAGAGAATATTCGAAAAAAGGGGCAATACTAGTACTATAATGTTATATTACCCGTATATCCAGTATTGGTAATTTTGATCTTATGCGGGTAAACGTCAAAGTTGTACCACTTCAGTTCTGGACACGTGTATCTCAGTGAGTCTGTAATAGAAACTTCGATAGGAGTTGGTAGGTTGCCTTCAATTTCACTTAAGTAATAAATCCATTCCACTGAACCAATTGGAGGGATTACTTTTTCATCCCTTACAGGTGCAACTTCTTCCTCATCTATAGGAAAAGATCAATTTTATTAATATCATGTTTGAATTTGTGAAGGTTTATGTGGTAAAAATGTTTGTGATCCTATACATAAGCCAAAAGATTTACAGAAATAGGACAAAATAGAATATAATATAGTTGCCTATCTAATAATTTGTGAATATACTTCATAATATTACTTTGTAAATAACAAGATCATACCTTTTGGTATTACTACTTTGATCATAATTCACTTAAAATTTAATCAATTTTTATAAAATTTTTGTAGATTATTTATACATTTTTTGATTTTGTAACT
Source organism: Colias nastes (assembly GCA_907164665.1). NCBI lineage: Eukaryota > Metazoa > Arthropoda > Insecta > Lepidoptera > Pieridae > Colias > Colias nastes. The sequence goes on from CAJQZM010036073.1 coordinate 11,544, forward strand.
ATAATGTTTTGACAGTTTATTTATCAAAAATGAATTACGACTTTAAACAGTGGGGGGACCAAGAAGCTTATATCTAATACACTGGAGATTTCGGTATGAACATTGACGTGTAACAAGAAAATATTGCCCAGTTCATGTTTTTTATCCCTTTCACACCAAACTTGGTATTGCCACTATTAATACGAAGTTTTCCCAAGGCTACTATGTATTCTGTAATATTCTGTGCAAAAGGTTAGATTTTGTACATGAGTTCGTTGATAAATTGCCAACAACATCATTCAGAAGCATTGTTGGATGAGACAATTATTATTTATGCTAAATAAATTAAGTATCTGAGCCAATCATTAAAAAGTCACATTCCCTGATGATGGGTAGTCACCATAATAAAATTATAGCAACTCTCGGTTTGTCAATATGGCATATGTGTCAAAAAAAGTTCGTCGCTTCGAATATTTAAGTTAATGTTGATGCGTATTTAATAAATATTTTCCGAAAATAAAGAATATATTGTATTGTGCAAAATTGCAGAAGTGTTTGGACACCAAATTCTGGCATAGAATTTCACAGGCAAGTGTATATTTACGTTATTTACAATATTCCTCAATACTCCTGCATTTACCTGTTTAGAATCATTTCAATGGCAAAAATTGTCTAATTTAGCATCATTTTAGTAAGCAGTCATGTTAAATTTGTTATTTCCCTAATACTTTATCATTTTTCAACAAGTTTTCAATAAACAAATTTAACAAGTAAGGTAACCATGATGACGAGTTTTTATGGATAGCGAAGAGAATATTTTGTAATAACAATATTATGATGAAAATTTACAACACCATTTTAAAGATTGTTACTAGTAATGAAACAACACACGACATCGGTATTGCACTCACATTTAGTTATAAGATTGTTCGTTTTTACATTGAAATTTATACTTTTTTAACTTACCTCATATTTTTTTTGTTTTACGTATTTCAGTTTTCCAAAAAGTAAAATAAAAAGAAATATATGTGCCCATCAAGGGTAAAATTACTGAGGATTACGACCCAGAAAAAAATACCTTTTGAAAAATAAACTTTGTAAAGTTAGCTGAAATTTGTGCAAGGCTGCTATAAACAGTTTTTCTTTGATGATTTTGGCTTGAAATTGACCCGTCGAAGCAACGCGTTTAAAAAGAAGATCTGAGTAGCTTACAATTTGGTAAACAGCATCTGATGCAAAACACAACTTTCCTCTATTTACAAAGGATGTTAATGCTATATTATATCGGTTCATATCCAAGCTTTGTAGCCAAAAGTTATTTAAAACTATCATTCTATACCAATTAAAATTGTATGTACCTATAAAGTATGACCAGTAATATTATAATATATATACTGTTAAAAATATATGTCGTTATTATTTATAGACCATGATTTTTAGTTTTTTCTATTTCGAAAAATCCTGAATATACAAACCAGCGTGGTCACTCCACAGAAAGAGACAAAAAACATGACTGACGTCATTCTAGGTCATATTTTCTTGTTACAAGTTAATGGTCATAGTGCAATCTCCAGTGTATTAGATATAAGCTTCTTGGGGGGGACACTTAAAACAAGCTGTCAAATCATCCACTGAATTGAAAATAGCACTCTCTAACGACACCATCCGAAATTACTAAGCAATTTATATTTACTCAAGTATCCTGCAGATGGCAGTATGACAAATTTGATTAAAATGCCGAAAAGAATTCAGGAATATGACGGAATATGACGTTTGAATTTTGTTTTTTTTATATTATACAAAATAATTTTATCATGATTTTATTTTTATGTGAATTTAACAGTTTAGTTCAGTTTAGTTTTTAGTTTAGTTTTGACGTGACAACGTCTTAAATTAGGTTGCGGCTGGGAGTCACTTATGAAAAAGTGTAACGCTCGGTAACGTTACGATGAGTCACCGAACGAGAGAGAGGCCCGCCGAATGCCTTGCGTCTCTCTCCCACTCAACTATGATCGAGAAAAAGACGTTGTCACGTAAAATCTTCGCCCGTAAAACCGACTTTACAGGCAACCATTTTTTTTTTTAGCAGTTTTTATAATTTTCTTTATTTTAATATTCCACCAATTTCCACATATGGAAAGAAATCCTGAGCGTTTCAAGGCCTGGGTTCATATTGTTGGTGGCAAATTGGAAACACCATCAGACTATGAATATTATAAGAAGAAGGTCTCTATCTGTGATATTCATTTCCGTGATTGTGATAAGAATCGGAATAATCGATTAAATTATATGGCTATTCCTACACTACATCTTCACGGTAAGTGAAAGCTGCCTTAATAACTCCCTTTAATTTGCTCCACATCTGCTACTGCAACTATGTGTCGAGTTTTGTGTAAGGCAAGTTTATTCCCCATGGTTATTTTGTAAGTAGGTAGTAGTTTTTTTTATTGCCCTTGGTGGATGGTAAGTGGTGACCACCTTGAGGTATAAGTTCTTCAGTATCACATGCTAGTAATTTCACTGGCTGCTTTACCCTACATATCATAGTTGCATAGTGGATAATGTTAAGGTACCCATCCTGATGTAACCACATATATAATTTAAATTTTTCACTGTTGCAGGTGATTTATCTTCAACACAAGTGGTCACTGTGCCTGCTCCTGATTTAGATCATTCATTACCATAGGTGACACTGCCACTTCCAGAAGCTTCAACTGAAACAGTTACAGGTACACTTCTAAGACTACTTTTATTTTCACATTGTGAAAGCTACCTCTATGAACAATGCAAAACAAACTTAATTTTGCGGTTCAACTCCTAGAAACAGCTACTGTACCAACCGCAAATAATGAGTTTGTCGCCCTTTTTTCGAATTCCATGCGAACGAAGTCACGGGCTCAGATAGTTTGATATAAATTTGGATATAATTGACCATTTATCATATTATAACTTGACATAATTTTATTTGTTATTCAACATTATTGTAAATAATGGCATGCTGTTGTTTCAGGTTCCATCTCTCAAAACGCAATAATAGCAGAACATTCGTACTGTATACAGTCAGACATGTATACACAGAGAAAATGAAGAAAATGAAGATGAAAACAGCTGCGCAAATCTTCAGCCACAGCGTCGCTGTGGCAGCTGAACACCTCACGGGAAGAGGCGTGTGTCCGGTGGAATGTCGACAAATTATAAAATTCACGAAAATTATGGACAATCTTTTTGACTCGTTAAATGCAAGTACATTTTATCCCAACAATGGCAAAATATATAAAAGTTGTGTTAGAAAGAATTCACCTCATCATCAATTATGGACAGAAGCCTTGCGAATTCTAAAATCTATAAAATTTCTAAAAAGTAAAAAAGATAATAAAAATCAAATCTACTATATTGATTGTACAGTACCATCAATAAGTAATTTTATCCGTACCATTGAAGGTATACAATATTTGTGGAAAATACTATCCGAAAAATATGCATTTGATGCCATGCTTACACGGAATTTTAATCAGGACCCATTAGAAAACTTCTTTGGGAACATAAGAAGTTATGATGTACGCAATACGGCACCCAATACTATTCACTTTGAGGGTGCCTATAAATCATTACTTTTAAATAATTTTAACACACCACACTCGGTCAATAGTAATTGCGAAAATGATGACAATAATGTGTTACATTCATTAGACTTCTTTTTAAAAGAACAATCTAATGTTCCCAATGATGAGGCACTACTTTTTCAGTCTGCGAGTAATGAGGGTGAAGAAATTGTAGTGCCTCAAATAAATATTGACTGTGATCCAAAAGATGTGGGACAGGCAAATTATGTATGTGGATGGGTCCTCAGTAAATGTTTGAAAAATATAAGCAAAGATTGTAAGATCTGTAAAAAAGACATGGTCGGTGATAAAAATACAGCTTCAAATGCCTACATTAGATCTAAGGAATACAAAATAAGTAGCCACTGTCTTGTGTATCCTTCAAAAGGTATGGAAAAAGGTTTCATTCAATTGCAAGAAATAGTAACGGGTATTCTCAAAGAAAATGTTCCAAAAAGCAAAATAAAGGATAAAATTTACATGCTTGCTGATATAATGGTAGAATGGTACCCGTTTACTTGTAATTATCATGAAGATCAATTAAAAAAATATTTTAATAACACGGTAGCTAATGTTTTAATATATAGTTGGTGCCGTACAATCAATAGGATATTATCAGGCAAAATCAAATATGATGGTGAGGATGAAATCAAACTGGCAGCACAAGCATATTATGTGAAGCATAAATTTAATAAATGTAATAAATAAAATATCGAACTTGTTTTTTTTCATCACCTAAAATTATTTCTTGCTAAGAACGGCTACTGTTTTAATATCTAGCTGAACCTTTACACCAGTAGCAATGATTATGCTAGATATTTAACAGTAAATACTACAAATAGAGAGGTTTCGTATGTTGTTTAATATACGAAACCTCTTTACTTTGTAGTATCTACTGTTAAATATCTAGCTTAAGCTACTGGTGTAAAGGTTCAGCTAGATATTTAAACAGTAGCAGCTGTTATCTATATAGATACATTATTTTTGGATGGCATTAACAGATGGCACTAGTGATTGACTTGACATTAGAGGTCGGCATAAAAAAGAACCAAGACGGCTCTCTATTTCCAATATATATTACTATACTCTATGACTTTAAATAATATACACACAGGATAAATAAAATAATTATTATTAATACGTGATTATTCTGTGTACACACTACACATGACACAATGGTATGCACGATAGTCGATATTACATGCATTGTGTAATTATTAAAAAAAATACCGAATTTTTTATTTTATTAAACTGAAAATGTTCAGACGTTGCACGCCTAGGGTTGTAGCGTAATATTTAAATAGACTTGCTGAAGCATTGAGCTATTGAATATGATTGCACAACCAACTGATAATAATCCAATCCAGAACGTGATCAATACGAAAAGAAAAGCTTATGTTTGTACACACATCTGTACATGTAGGTATATCAATTGTTTTGTAAAATTTATAAATAAAGATATAAAAATTTAAATACGATTTCTATCGTAGTTTTACTGTTCTATGCACAGTTCTATGATTTCTATTGAATTTTTTTTTCGATATAAAAATAAGCAAAAACTGTGCAAAAAACTAGAACTGATGCCATTATAACCGTTTTTGTTGCCAATTTCATTATTTATATGTCAGCATTGCTCTAAATAAGAAATATCAAATTACTTATATTATGTCAATGTAACATTGATAATATTATAAAAAGTACAAACAAACAAAGCACTGAAAATGAAGAAAAATGATAACGAAAAAAAATTTAAGGAAATTACAATCTACCCAGACAGAGAACTTCTAGTTTGGGAAAAATGGATTCAAATAAGAAAAGAGGAGACAAATCATTTAGCTGCAAAAACTAACAGACCACCAGCAGATTTAACAATGAACTTATTGGAAAAGGTTCGCGAGGACAAAGAAAGAAAAGAAGTATTAGAACATGCTCAAATTGAAAAGAAGCCAACTGTTAGAGGTTGCTTATGGGAACAACCTCTTAGATTAAAGCAGCGTTGTTACTGTGAACCAGTTTATGAAGTTCAAAGGACGAGAGCTGAAATGGGAAAACCCAGAATTATACAGCATGTTGGAGTACCCAAGTACATTCAGGAGACAGAGAAAGGTATCAGCGGTGTATCGAAAAGAAATCCGTGTTCAAATATTGATCACGAGTACAAAAAATATAGAGACGAAAGAGAAAAAAACCTTAAGGAGAAGATTGATAAAATTGATCCTTACCGGTTAGTGCAATTTTTTATTAAAAAGATCTGTATAATTAGTTAACTGATCTTTTAGTATAGAATTAAATTTTCAGTAGCTATTATTCGCCGGCAGATTATTGCCCTATTCATATATTATTTAATATAATAAAAAAAAATCTGATTTAATTTCAGGTCAGATATGCAAGAACTATTTGTACTAGGTCGTAAGCCGAAGTCTCCTCCACCAAAAATACCCGACCTACCTAAGATTATTCTTTCTACAGTAATGAGTCATGGCAACTATGCTGTCAATTCTATTTACGCACTAAAAGTTAACAATACGATTTTCGTTAAGGATATTCCAGATCAAAAAATACCAACCGCCTTAACAGCTATGCAAAAAGAACCAGGACATGAATGGTGTAACTCGTGGTCATATTATTTTAATACACCAGTGAATAGAGCTGGAAGATGTAAACTGTTTTTAAAAAATGTTGGGACCGTAATGTTAAGATATTGTTGGAAAAAGATAAAGCGATCACTTCCCTTCATTCCGGAACAACCCTTTGAGCAAGTATTCTTTTTTAACAAAAATGAAGATACTATTTATCCTGGCCAAGAAAAAATAATTTATTTCACTTTCATTTCTGACAAACCAGGAATTTATAGTGAAATTTGGGAACTTAGTACATGTAATATTTGCCTTTTTGATACTTTAGCTGAGAAAATAACAATCAATTTGAACGCTGACTCCGTCGAAAATATAGAGAGAACTAGAAGAAAAGCATATAAATTAGATGTGAAAATTAAGCATGTTGCAATAAGAAACTTCGTCTTACATTTATTGGATGAAGTAATAACGAATGCCGTTAGCATACAACCGCCACCATATCCATACAAGAATTATCTTTTAGAACGAGAAATGTTTATTATGAAAAATCCTATTTATTTCTATCATCAAACCGAAGTTCTACATCTAAACGATTTATATACCGAAATGTTACCTGGACAGACGTGGGATCTCTCTATCGTTAGCTGGAGAGCCGCAATGATGGAGAAAATGTATGACGATAGAATGAAATACTTTGAACTTCTTAAAAAGTCACATCTCCATCTTTTAAAACCATGGCTAGAAGGAGAAGAGCTTTTGAAAGAAAAATATAGAGCTGTTAATTTGCTACTCGGTCAGTTAGCCGACAAATTTGACTCGGAATATTTAAGATTATACCAATTACTCTTGAGGCGCGATGTGTCTGGAGAGTCACATGTTGCTGATATCAGTACTGTATCTATTACTTCATTGGATTCTACTACAAGCTTCACAATTCGTAATATACTTTACGTACGAATGTACGAACATCTAGCTTCCACAATAGAAATGTGTGCAGGAGCTTTGAGCAGTTTGGATTTGAACAGATGGATCCAATTTGATTTCTGTCGTTGAAATGTATGCATATAATATATTATTATAAAGTACACTTCGAATTGAAAACCTCATGATAAATATTAATATAATCATTGCTGTTTTAATAATAAATATAAAATATTATGTAAAATCAAAGTAAAATTATTTTGGTATAAAATTTAAAATAATATTTTATATTATAGTTAATCCTTGAACAAATTTAATCCAAAAAATTAAGATTATTTTGTTAAAGTTCTTTATTGGATGGCTGTGTGTCATGAATTTTAAAGATCCTCAAGCAATTATATTTGTGCGTAATATTCGAGTAAAATATTACATTTACGTATAGTAGTTTAATAATGAATAATTTCTATCTCGTTCATAATATTATAGAGATAAAACTACATCAAATAAATCATGTATATTCCTAATGTTAAAAAAAATATTGAAAGAGTTGGTTGATAGACAGCCTTATTTCAGTACATGGAAAATATTTTTCTATTAATGTGACACACGAAAGAGTAAAGTACCTATCGATAATAGTAACTTGATTTGTTTTTTTACTGATCATGTTTTTACTATTTCTTTGACAGTATAACCGTTTAATGAGCGAAACCCCAATTTAATACCTATTCATATCTTCTACATTTCGTAAATAAAACACATCATAACAAAAATACGTATATTCCATACAATACAAACATCAGGTCACAGTTTCGATTTCATTTGCTTCACGTATATAACAGAGTGTCCGGGTGGGTGTCGTTGCGTAGGCCTCACATTCCTCTCAATGGGTGTACTGTCGTTGCCCTCCAATTGCCTCAAAAGACCCAGCTGCGAACAAATTGTATGAAAGCATTCGTTTAGTCTAGTATTATAACGATTTGATTATTTGTTTGCTAAGAATAGGCTCCGAAACTACAGGGTGAATGTGTTGTGTGGTGAATGTGGTGTGAAGGTGATGTTGGTAGCTATCTCGCGATTGGGATTTACGTGGGAAAAACCGATCAAATATCTATAGTTAGTATAGTTTCACCTGCTCAGTTCCAATTTGTACGGGCTTCTCATAGATGATCCATGTGACACATTCAGTGTAGGGCGGCGTGGTCAGCGATCCCTTGTAGGTGACGTAGCTGCCCGTCGTGACGTCAGCTCTGTCCATCCATGATAATGATTCTGTAGGGAGATACACGTTGAGCTTTTGGTGTATTGCGAGAAGTTAATAGTTCATCATTTACTTGTAGTAGAGTTAAAGGAAAAAAGTTATAGTGGATTTGTAGCTCATAGAAACTACAAGCTACAGACTATTTGTTAAAACGCTCCTACGATAATATCTATGATAAATATTTTTCATATTTCATTCTTGATAGGTACTTTTAAATTTTATGAAGGTGCAGAATTAGTGTTAATTGAAATAGCAGAAAATGCAGAAAATAAAAAAAAATTACAAAGTGACGCATACTTTCCGCTATACGACATAAATATGAATAGAAATACCTCAAGTATACAACACTCGAAATGATATGTAGTGTTTCAAACGTTAACTTTACGAGTATCTACTTCATAAAAGACATTAAAATCTCAGTCAAGTGGCTTACTTGATATGTCGGCGCTAGCAAACAAAGTAAATAAGTAGTAAAATATATGATGCTTATCGTAAAATTTATCGAATGTATCATTATTTATCGGTGCTTAAGTAATCGTTAAAAGTAGATATAATTTTTACTAAACAAAGGATTATACCACACAATAATATTGTTACGCTTCAAAGAACATACTCGTAGTTATAGTGATATTTGTTCGTAACTCAAAGGTGGAGTGGTAGGAAAAAAAACTGCTTCGAAATTATCTGATTGAATATTTGGCGGTTACGAAAGGAGAACAGCTGAAGCTCCTTGCTGAATCAACTATTTGAAATCGATCACGTAACAGTTCTCAAACACCGAAGCAGGTTATAAATCCCACCCGTATGAAAACTTGTGTGAGCTGAAATAGCTCTTGATGTGTGAACTAGAACATTAATTTTGTTTGTGTCACACCAGCTAATTTTTTGTCTGGAAATTGAACACATACTTTTATAAAACTAACTGAATGTGAATCGTAAAATTATTATTAAATTATATGAACCTATTGTTTTTTCCATAAAACTATGTAGAATGGTTCAATGGATTAAAATGATTTGATGCCTCCGCCTACATAATAGAGAGAGGAGAAGAAACTAGAAGTATGTTATATCGAATAAAAAATATTAAAAACTTACAAAAACGTCTACCCGAGCGTAGCCGGGGCGAGCAGCTTGTAATATATAAAACTTGTGTTAACTTAAATTTAACATTAACTATAACATTATGATTTATAAAGTGTCTGGTGCAAATACAAATTTTACATGTAATGTACGTAATTGATAAGACTACAATATAAAATCGCAAAAGCTCACCAGACGGTAAATGCACTGCATTATCCCGCTTCTTGATTAGATCCAGACCCTCCACGAACTGGTCGAAGCCAGGGTTTGGAACGTCCACAGCTTCTAGGAGAAATCCGACCACAGCCAGACCGTCTGGGTGGGCCACTGCTGCTTCCATGGATTCATATTTACTGTTGAAGTGCACTAAGTGACATTCCGCCGCGTATCTGAAAGAAACAATAATTCCTTATTAAAGGTTGCATGACGTATCAAAAGAATATAAAGGTAGATGTAATACTCCGACAATATTTCATTTATAAAACGGCATCGGTTTATAATCGACGCTGTTTGATTCTCACACATAAAACAGATTAGTTACAAGTCGCTCGCTCGCGTAGGCTGGCTACACGAGTCAGGCATTAACCTGACTTTCGTATTGCGAAGCGTGTACAACGTATCTATAACTTAATAAAAATAACTGCGTTAAAAACAACCGACTTCAAAAACAGAAAAGTAAAAAATAAAAAAGATTTGATATTATTAATTACTACATATTATTTACATGTGCTATTTATTAAATAGGTTTGAAGTCGGTGCCAAACACTAAGCACTTAGTATTAAGCCCGTGCACCGACTTCAAACCTATTTAATAAATAGCACATGTAAATAATATGTAGTAATCATGTAATTAATAATATCAAATCTTTTTTATTTTTTACTTTTCTGTTTTTGAAGTCGGTTGTTTTTAACGCAGTTATTTTTATTTAATACTTTTTAGTGTATTTTTCAACACGAATCAAACGAGCCCAATTTCGATAAAATTGAGTCAATATATTACTGAGTTCCTATGGCCACCTTCCGATTCCATCATCAAATCAGCTCTATGTCATGATAATGTTTCATCGCTATCCAATTTACATACGTATACAAAATTTCAGCTCAATCGGTTACCGGGAAGCGAATCAAAGTTACTTGCTACATTTCAATTAAGTCATCGAGTACAGACAAAAATGCTCATAAAATAAAAACTACTGGGCCTATCCGAATAAAATTTTTATGGGACCAATTCGACACCATCCCGCATCGACCAAAAAAAGAATCACGTAAATCGGTTAAGAGACCTAGGAGTAATCGGTGTACATACATAAAAAAAAAAAAATATATACAGGGTGTCACAAAAAGTAGTGATGAACGGAAGCTGGGAGGTAGAGGACCTAGAGGGCTATCCGAATCATCCCCATGTATGTTATGCGATTTTTCGTATTTTCGGAGTTATGACGTTTTTTAAAATTTTTCACCTATCGCCGAGTACGATGATATTTTCACTCATGGTGACGTCAATTATTGCGCTAGATGCTTGATTTTTTTTTTTGCTAAGCTGAAAAATAGGCCAATTCAGTATGGTAACATTTACTATCGTTAGATCTTTGAATGGAATAAAAAAAAGAATTAAATGCCAAGAAAGATAAAATTACCCAGTATGTTCACCACTTCAAGAGCCCGTAAAAAAATAAAATCATAAAAAAAGTTTTCCGTTTGGCTTTTAAAAACTTGCTCTATCTATCAGGTAGCTACCCTGAAAATTTCATTTTATTATTCAGAAGGCTTCAATCGAAAAATTGAAATCTAAATGTGGTAAGTGCAAAAATTGAATTAACATGATGATTAATAAAAACAAATTAAAACCAATAACAAGGTGTTTAATTACCAGAAATTTTTAAAATGACCCCGCTGTTGCTCAGTGCAAGTGCGACATCACCGTAAAAAGTTGTCTTTTAAATGTCTGAATGCCCTTTTATCATTTTTAATGGTTTCTTTTGCTACTATGAATTTACGGGTTATTTCGTCCAAATTGTGGCAGTCTCTCGTCTTTGTAGTATCCCCACGGAAAAAAATCAATAGGGTTTATGTCCGGGGACCGTGGGAGCCAGGCTTAAGGGCAGAGATACCCTGAAAGATGGATTGGTCGTTGTAGCCTGCGCATGCGCCGGTGACGCCTGCCTTAAAGCCTGGCCTCCACGGTCCCTCGACCTAAACCCCATTGATTTGCTCTAATGGGGATACTAAAAAGACCTCGGCTACTTGAGAGAATGCCACAATTTGGACGAAATAACCCGGAAATTCATAGTAGCAGAAGAAACCATTAAAAATGATAAAAGGGCATTCAGACATTTAAAAGACAACTTTTTACGGTGGTGTCGCACTTACATTGAGCAACAGCGGGGTTATTTTAAAAATTTCTTGTAATTAAACACCTATTTATTGGTTTTAATTTGGTTTTAATGATCATCATGTTAATAAAATTTTTGCACTTACCACATTTAGATTTCAATTTTTCGATTGAAGCCTTCTGAATAATAAAATGAAATTTTTAGGGTAGCTACCTGATAGATAGAGTAAGTTTTTAAAAGCCAAATGGAAAACTTTTTTTATGTGATTTTATTTTTTTATGGGCCCTTGAAGTTGTGAACATACTGGGTAATTTTATCTCTCTTGGCATTTAATTCTTTTTTTTATTCCATTCGAAGATCTAGCGATAGTAAATGTTACCATACTGAATTGGCCTATCTTTCAGCTTAGCACACAAAAAAAATCAAGCATCTAGAGCAATAATTCACGTCACCATAAATAAAAATCTCATCGTACTCAGCGATAGATGAAAAATTGAAAAAAATGTCATAACTCCGAAAATACGAAAAATCGCATAACATACATGGGGGTGATTCGGATAGCCCTCTAGGTCCTCTACCTCCCAGCTTCCGTTCATCACTACTTTTTGGGACACCCTGTATACCGGCCGAATTGATAACCTCCTCGTTTTTTTTGAAGTCGGTTAAAAACTTCTAACCATTTAGTTATTCATAATGCATAGTATAAATATTCTACAAAATAAGAGCTCTAACATCCATACTAATATTATAAATGCGAAAGTAACTCTGTCTGTCTGTCTGTTACTCAATCACGCCTAAACTACTGAACCAATTTACATGAAATTTGGTATGGAGATATTTTGATACCCGAGAAAGGACATAGGCTACCTTTTATTGCGAAATATGTACCACGGGCGAAGCCGGGGCGGACCACTAGTCAGCTATAAATCTACTTTTGGCATGGTTATATTTTCGTCTATTCGATACTATTTCAACGCATCTGAAATAGACGGTTTCGACAAGGGACATAATGAAGCGGCGATGACTCAGCGCGGAGGGCTTCCCACTTCAATCAGAGTTCGCGGGTTAGAGAGTAAACAAACGTGCAAAATGTGAATCAATTTTTAACATCACATTTGTTGCAATCGGTAAATTGTCATGTCCAAAAAGTGATTAAACGACATGATATCTACAAACCCGAACTTAGTCAGCCTAATTAGAGCTTAAGTTGATGATTGTAGAATAAGGATGGAAAGATTTGATGAATATGTTTTGACACCGGCGTAATCTATTTAAATAAATAGAGAAAGAGTCTGACATGAGTGAAGAACTTACCCATGTCCATCTAAAACGTGTTCACATCCCGTGAAATCATCGACGGACCAGTGGAAGTGCATCTGCTCAAATATATACTCGCCGATGAGTGGACCCCCACTGAGACATGGCCGTTTTGCTGAATCTAACGTGAAGAATGCTGAAAAGGAGATATCCACTTTACTAGGTCAAATAGAACTTAAGCAAGAAAGTTTACGATGTAAACCTTCAATAGACAATAGGTGTGAAGTGGGAATAAAAATAATGTTACGGCATCGAAAATTAAATCGGTACCTATGTATATTTTTCATCAGTTACATTTGCCTTTTTACATTTAATTCATACAATTAAAATTTTGTAATGTGAAAAAAGACAAGCATAATATAATAATAAAAAAGCATCTATGATCCATCATAGAGCATAATCTATTTGCCACACAAGATATTATATGAAAGAAATACATTTTTACATTTGATTATTTAATATATAGTGGTCCCTTCCTGGCTTTGAATTATTATACAAATGTCGAAAGATTGCGAGAGAGGAATAAACAGATAAGTTAGAAGAAGCGCTATTGAACACTCGTAATATTATTAATGGTAATTTCCGCGCAGAATATTTTCCACAATGAAACACAGCCTATCTGCAATCTGTATGGTGTATTTCGTGTAGGGGAGAATGAATGAAATAAATTTTATTACTGTAAAAATATAAGTACAGGAATGAAAAAGTTTGATACCTCGAGCTTACATCTGCCAACCATCACTTGGCTAGCACGGTTTAGGATACCTTATACCTATGTCTCTGCAGTGGTAAGAAAAAATTGGAAATTGTGATTATCTACATAATACAGAAATGAAAGAATTTACTAGCAGCAAACAATAATATAATTTCAAAATAAGATATGAAATATAGATTATGATATTGCCTGTAAAACAACGTCTCCTAAAAGGACGAACACAAGATTAGATACACAACTACTGAGCTATATTTTATGATCATAATTTGACTGTTGAAGGAAATACATGAAGCAAAATATTTGAAAGTTCATTGTAATCAGCTTTTACAAACAACAAACATTAAAAACGACTAAATGATAAACAACTCTTTGAAAAGTTCAAAGTAGTTGTTGTAATGTACGCTCCGAGCTAAAAACCAGGAATTTTAATTTTAACTTTATCCAGCTTGTTCGAACTTTCGCTTGTGCTATTAGTCAATAGTGAACATAATATTGCAGTATAAATACAAACCAGTATATATAAACACAATAAAATAAAATGAATATAAATAATCGTAATAAATGTTGATGTCGTTACAGTAAACTTGTAACAGCTTTTTATTTTTGTAACATTGCTTCAAAACTTTAGATATAACGTAGGTACATTATCTATTAAACATAGAAAATAGATATTGATAACAGATACTAATCTGTTCAAATGTAAATTATGAATAAGGAAATATCACGATAAAGATTTATATTTATTTCCTGTCATATCTGTTACCAACGCAATAGACATTTTAGTATGTATAAAATTCAAAAGGCTCTTGATGAATTATGGACTCAATCTCAAGTGAATACGGTCAAATTTTCAAATAATCAGGGTTAAATAAAATTTGAAATGGTGACGATTCTTGCTATTTTGATTACTCTGCAGGCTGTTGATTTAATATTCTGATATTCTTAGCTTCTCTTAGCACTGGTTCCATAAGGAAGGAAAAAGGAATATTAAAATGTATATAATATTTCCAAAAAATTAACTCAATACGCAATTAACATATTGTTTAAAGGTGTGAAACGTAGCAGTTAGTTTTTAAAAATAATATTGATGAAATATAAAGTAGACTATAATTTATATTTTTTTATTATTATTCTCACAGTGTTTGCATAAAGTAATGGGCTCAATTTATAATAGAGGGCCAGGTTGAGAATAGGTAAGGCAAAAAGTGGGAACTTTTTAAGTCACAAAGAAAATGTGCTTGAAAATGAATAAAAATATTTTTAGTGAAAATATTATTGTCCATGGTTTTCGTAAAGCTATTAGTTATTGTTCTAGTTTTTGTAAAAATATGAACCAATTAAAAATATTATATAACATATTATCAAATGCCACCTTTATTTTTTATCAAAATGAACTAATTGATTACACATAAAGTGCAATGATCTTATAAAGAAACTTATCGCAATAATAACATTATCACGAATCTAAAAATTAATTATTTATTTTTAACATAATGCGTCAGTAAATTAAAGCAATATTATAAAAACTTAACCGCCTCCTAGGCTCCTTGGAACAGTGGTTGACGCGTGAGCGTAGAACCGAATTTCCGGTGGAGACGAAGAAAAAAAAAATGTCTCGGTCTGGCAGGACACAGAAGGCTGATCACCTACTTGTCCCTAAAGAAAATCGATCAGTGAACCAGATGTATAATGCATCTGCCCCTTACCCCACTAGGGGACATGAGACTTCAAATAAAAGCTTGACTTTTTGTTTGTTTATTTGTTGCGATTTAATGAATAAGATAATTTAATAAAAAACTACTTCATTGTTTAAAAAGAAGTTTTACCACAAGAAAAGTCGGTTTCTTATCTTTACGGTGTTTAATATTATGTATTAGCTGTAAGTCTTTTTTTATCGGCTCAACCCAGACGTATTAAACGGAAAATCCCTTTTACGTACGTAAAAATTTACAAGATTATTCTGTAGAATGTTACAAAATTTTGTCGTTATTGATAGCATTGTATTTCCTTATATTTTATCATTGTTATCAGTAAACTGGTTCAACGGTTAAGTTTTTATTGAATCATTGTTGTATGAACTTGAGTCAGCGTTAAATGAATTAAAAATGTGATGGGGGGGGGGGGGGGGGGAAACCGATCGCTTTGATTAGATTACACGATGTTACATAATTACTTTTAATAAAATCCTTGCTTCTTACTTAATAAACAGATTTGATTTGATTAAATATATTTAACAATTTTATAACGTAGGTACGTTTGGAGTTAGTTGGGAGGCCAGAGTGATAAAGGCTATTTTCTACTCCAATGAAAGTCTCATTCCTATGGGAATCCGCGGAAGGCGCGGGGTGTGGACGGATAAGGCTACGAAGCGTTCAAACTAGATAAGCTTTTAATGTGGAAGCTACATACCTGATAGACGAAGGTTAACATTTTTTTCATTGTTATTAATATGAACTACATAAATAAATTGGAAGCATCCATTATTACCAATCACAATAAATGCTCTGAATATGAATATTGCTTATTCCACAATAGACTAAATCTCACGTTACCGAAAATCATTTATAAGTAACTTAAAAAACAAAAAGCAATTAATCAAGTCTTATTTAAATATAATTTAAAATTATATAATATGTATGTTTATCAGCCATCTGGTTTCCATAACACAAACGAAAGTTTAGTATGGTATCAGATTGTGCCGTTTGTGAAATTGTCCTGAAATATTTATTTATTCTTACCCGTTTGGCCGGTGTTCAAGAGCACTCCAGTCGCCTCATTGTCCCAGTAGCCTTTGAATTTTAGAGGTTCCAGAGATGACCACGTGGGGCAGCGGCTGACAGATATGGCTATGGGCGACTGTGACGCTCTGAGCTTCGAAATTTGTTCCGCTGAAACGAGATTTAAATTTTTAATTATATTTTTTGGGTGAAATTTGAAATAGCGACTATTTGGAAATTTTCAGCAACTGCAAATGTAACTGCAACAACAATTAAGTTGATAATAAGTTGTTGTTTTAGTTTTTATAGTTACATGTAAAGTTTTACATAAAGATTACACAGTGCCAGAAACTGAAGACTGAAGAAAGATTAAACAATATTCTTTATATCACTTTCATAAAAATAAAAATTGGGAATACCAAACACGTGGAAAAGAAATAAGATAAGTAACTAACGTATCTTTTTGCAGTTATCGTAGGGAAAAAAATTTTTTTAAAAGGTAGGTATAATGATGTCATTAATATTATGCCTAAAATGAATCCAAAAAAGTACTTTATTAATTAATATTCAAATATTAATCTTAGAGCAGTAAAAAAAAGTATGAAATCTATTTCCCATTATAATACTTCTGTCGTAGATAACGTATCAATATTTTGATAACACCTTATCCTTTGTACACTAACTATTACATATTTGATTTACATAATAGTTTTGCTTCTAGATTACTTTTATATGAGTTTATTAATAAAATAAACCATTTTCATATAAAAGTATATGTTCCTTAAATATTGTCACAATTTTGAAATCAAAAACAAATACATAGTCGTAGACCCAAAAAATGAATCTACATTGAGATATTTTTCACAATATAGCCTTTATATGTATACAACGAATTACTCAGGGTAAAATAAATCATTTGCTGGACGGGGATAATCTGTCTATTAATTAGTTATTTTTTGGATAAAAGTTCACTCCATTCTATAGTTTAAATAGGAATAAAAAAGAGTTGTTGTGACAATTATTATGCTTTAATATTCGCTTGGTCAAAATATTATGATAGCAGTTAGTTCATAATACCTAAAGCCGGGAAATCTTAGAACGCCTTTATTTTTAGTTCTAAATATTATAATCTATTTACAGTACCTGTTCTATTTCTATTCTTCCATAGGTACTAGGTAGGTATATAAATATAATAATCAATAACTTTTTTGGTAAAAGCTCTATATGATAATTTACGATAAATAGGTATTATATAAAATTAAAAGAAAGTGATGACTATTATATAAATCGATGGACGATTACCAAATAAAATTTGTAACAATATCTCCAAATCAATATCGGAATGATACTATTTATATAAAGTTAAAATTATATCAATAAAATCCAATTTTAGGATAATATTTATTAAAGATCAATCAATCCTATCTAAATTTAGGCCTTTAGACAAGTGTCAGAGACGCCAAGGTATAGAAACTGCTATCGCTAATTTTATTATTGATATAAGCTCATGATATTCTGGTAATGGTTCAGTCACACTACCAACGACGACGACGACCACGACCAAAATCCCCATCCAGCCGAAGTCAATTTTTATCGAAAGCGGATTCTATTCCTTAGCGTTATTCTATTCCTCTACCATTTGTCTCGGCCTGCTGGCCCATTGCGTTAGAATCAGAAAAAAAATAAAAAAGAGAGAAAAAAAAATACATTACCATCTGACGTAGCGGCTGTGTTTGAAGGGAATACTTTGGTGTTGGCAACCGAACTAACAATTTTGTTACAATTCATTTTCACGTAATTATTTATTCTAATAATGTATGCTACGTCTGCTTGTGTACTGCGAATTTAAGAAATTGATTCTCACTCAAGGTTCTATCTAATCTATGATAAAAATTGCTTTATCACATTTTGATTAACGACTGCCCATGCTAAATTCCCTTATCGATATGTTTGACAAAAATAATTTGAGACATTATTTGCGTGAATATATTTTAATCCGAGATAATGAAATGAACTTGTTCATGATTAGAATAGAAGTTATTTTGTTTGCCGCGTTTCCTCATGGATTGGAGCTTTTATATAACAAAACGATACGTATAGTTTTAGTGTGCCTAGAGCCTACCTAAATACGTATATTATTACTTTATTATTAAATAGATAATTAGCTACATTTAATAAAAATGTTTATTAAAAGTATAAAACTGTTTATTTAAAATACTTAGTAGGTATTACTTATTTTTATAGAGATTTTGAATATCAAAGGACGTAATTTTATAATGCATTATTTTTTCTAAGAACAATTTTAAATGATACATTTACAATGTCAACAATAAACAATAATTAATAAACAAACCAATTTTAGGGAAATCGCGGTTACTACAAATCATAATCTCCATGGAATTTGAGTGAAATAAAGCTGTTTTGATAATGAATGTGTACATGAATTCTGATAAGCGCCTTTGTAAATCGTATCAGGAATGCAAAATTCAGAACAAACACCAAATTATATATTAATTATTACTTAGCTTACTAATTTTGACTGTGTTTCAATTTATTTATTAAATTGAGCTATTCAATTTATAAACAAAGTCTAATGGTGTATTTTCATATTAGTGAACATCGCAAGGCGATCAGCGAGGCGGATAACTAACATACGTTTTTTTTTTTTTTTTTTTTGTGTGGTGTTTCTCAATGTTAGCCAGAAGGGCTTCTACATTTTAACGCGGACGCGGGGGTGAACTGAAGGTTCACCCTGGTGTAACATACGTGTGCATGGCATATGTAAATAGTGCACTCGATTTCGCTATGAAATTTCTATATTTGCGTTTAAAAACCGCTCGGTTTTTTTGGACGAACACGAACTTAATTCACTTCTTTATTTTCGTTCGTGTTCGTCGGTTCGTGATCGTGAAGCAAGTGAATGTAGAGGCGAATGGAAAACATGAATGTGTAAATGCACCATAATAATATTGTACACGGCATAATTCGGCCATTATCTTTCGACGAACCTAGTGCGTGGGAGAGATTACATTGTCCAAGTTCGCGCTTAAAACAAATGCACCTTATGTTAATCAATCTCAAGTACTAACACTTGAGATGAACTTGGAAGATGTATTATGAATGAAATGTGAGAACAAAAAGAACATAAAAAAGAAGAAATTAACGCACAGAGATTTCCCAAGATACCTGACTGTATTTGGCCAACAGACGGGCTAGTTATATTTCTTTATTAATATATTATTGAGCGGAGCCTCCAAGCCGAAATCGTTTTATATGAACATGCGTATTCTCGCCTAATGCATTCTTTTGTTTAGGTATAGGGATTTGACTAGAGTGAGATTAGTTCATATAGAATATAGTAACTATATGACGAGCTAGATGATAAGTGTGTTCTAACAGAACGTTTGCAAGGTCAACTAGTATAAAGATGCAATTAACTTACCAAGTTTTTCCCCATTCATGCTCTGTTCCCGATATTTTGTACTAGAATCTGTCTTATGTTCATTTTCGGTATTTAAATCTTGAACCACAGTTTTTGCTTTTATATCACTATGTTTCACACAAATATCACTATGAATATCATGGTTCGTCAATACATCTTCTAATATTTTATTTACATTATCTAGTGTCAAATGTTTATGCTCTTGCGCTGACTTATCAAGTGTAGTAGAAGACAGTTCTGTATTACTCTTACTGCAATCTTTCTTTAGTTGTCTAGTAATGTTTTTAATTATTTGAATATCAGACTTAATGTCTCTCAGTTCTCTTCGTATTTCGGTTATACTATCTTGTTGGTTCATAGCATATGTTTCAGGATACGCCATGATGGTCTTGTAGATGTATCTTGATACATTAATGGAATCTAGTTCTTCTTATTCTTATTCATCATTCTCTTTGGCACTCATAGAAAGGGAATTTTATTGAATACAATTATTTTGAACACATTTTACTCTTCGCTGACTTCATGTTAGGGAAGAAACTGGCTGGCCACTAAATAAATAGGTCACAATACTGATTCTTATACAATTTCTTACAATACAGTATTTCTCACAAATTTAACTCGTAATAAGGAAACGTTTATTCACATTGTATGCAAGTTGCCATTTACATTGTTATACAATATACGTGTGATTTAGAACCTCACAAGAAATTTGCGATTCATAGGCCTGTTATTTTGGATAAAAGAGGTAAATATTATGAAAACGGCTTTAAACTAAGCCATGACCTACAAAAGGGATACAAAGTATAAAAATATTAAGATAACAGTCATATTTGACGTCTAAGGCTTAAATAGATTGACTATGCAGTTTCTATACACATGACGGTATAAAATCATTTTTTTGCAAGTAGCAAAAAAATCTTATCTAATAAACGCATACACAAAAGTGCATTATCAGAGTATTGTATTTCAGTAATCTTATCTTAACAAAAAATACTTTCTCAAAAAGTAGCAACAGATTTTATAATCCTCTTTCAATATTAACGTTTCTTCAACAGTAACTTTGAAATAAAACCACTAATAATAATTTTATATAAGTCATGTAAAACATGACAAAGATGTAACATCAATAATACTTCTCGAATAATTCACAAAAAAAATCTTCCGTTATTTTACTCCAGAATAATACTGCAAACCAGAATACTTCCTGACCTCTCAATCAAATTTTCTGAGTGCGGACGTTAACGAAAACAAAGTGGCACTTTAACAACTGGGATTAGTGAAACGATAAATAGAATTCCTGATAAATTGATAGATGGTGTTCGTCACAGCGCCGATTAGATAACTGCTGACTTCCACGTGCTCGGGCATTGCTAGTTTCGATACACACATAGTTCATACGTACAATATATTCGCTTAAGGGGCATATCAATTTTATATTTATTATGCAATAGCTTCTCGCTTCGGCTCCGTCTGTTTTGTTTTTTGTCAGTTTAATTTTTTTTTTTTATTATTCAGACACCAAGCGAATACAAATCCTTCAGTTATAAATGGCGTAACATGATAATTGAAAACTTAATGACCACCTAAAAGTCACAAGTTTAACTACAATTTACAAACTTTTAATTCAGAAAGACAAGAATTCAGGATAACTCATCGAGTCATTTTATGAACAATAAGAAAATAGAAAATCATACATTTTGTTTGAACCAACGTTTAAACGATGAAATTTTAAACTTTGATTGGATAAAAAACTTATCAATGATCGTTCTTTGTACCTATTGTTAGGGCGCTTGTGCACTACAAGGAATTTTACTGTCCGGCATTCCGATTTTTTACGGTCCGGTATGGCACGCCATTAATCTAAATGCTAGCTTGTGCACTATACGTAATTTTACTGTCCGACATTTCACTTTTCCCTATTCCGGATGGTTTTTTGTGTCTACGAGTCGCTGTAGATATAATTGTTTTCGAATGCCCACTTGCTTGGATTTTACTCTTTTTACAGTATATGCCAATTGAAAGCAAGCTCTTGTTTTACTTCCTTTTAGCTGGCAATGTGATTTGAAAAGTCGGTATTGTTATTTTTATATACATTGACCTATAATTATTATCTAAGTAAGTGTTGGTAAGTTAAAGTTCAAGTGGGAATAGCTTTAGCTCCTCGTCACCGATTAAAATAAATAAGTGAAACACGCATTTTAAATCTCTTACGGAACTTTACTTTTTATTATAACGAAGTAATATAATATTTCATCTTCTATATTTTTTACTCGTTTCTTGTAAAATGCAAAAACAATCATTTATGATAGCATTATACCGCCAAACTTCCTTGAACTGTACCGCACTGATCCGAGTAAAGACGGACAGGTGCACAAGCCAATTCATCGGTTTTTTCATGCCAAACCGGACCGTAAAAAATCGGAATGCCGGACAGTAAAATTC